>CAUZXS010002829.1:0-117500 GCA_963585895.1 Sepioteuthis lessoniana
CTTTCGATTACTGGCCATTGGAATGTGTCACTTCCTTCGGGAGCATCACTTTGGAATGGCATGTTTGGCCAGGTCGAAGGTCGAACAGCTCAAGTCTTGGAGATTTGGGGAATGTGGAGTACTCCTTTATTGCCATTGCTCCCAAGTCCACACTGACACGGAATATTAGGACCTTATAAGTTTCTATCTATTGGTCAAATATATCAAACTAAATGGGCAAAAGAACAAATGGGCAAATGAACTGATGTTAAATTGTGTCTATTATATCGCAATGCTTGACAACATTTAACAATGCCAGAAAAAGAGCTCAACCTTGTTTAAGAATGTTATCCAGAAAATATGTTTACAAATCATATATGTTTAATATATATGTATAGATAGGATATGGCATAAACCTACAATGTTTGATATGCCATAAATGCTACCAAACCAAATCATATATATCTAATATATATCTATACAAATGATTTGGCATTAAATAATCTACAATGGTTGAGATGCCATAAAACTCAACCAAACAAAATCATATATATTTAATAGATATGTATAAAGAGGATTGGGCATTAAAAAACCCAAAATGGTTGATATGCCATAAAATCCAACCAAACAAATTCCTATATATTTAATGTATATGTATAAAGAGGATTTGGCACTAAATAACCTACAATTGTTGATATGCCATAAAACCCAACCAAACAAAATTCTATATATTTAATGTATATGTATAAAGAGGATTTGGCACTAAATAACCTACAATTGTTGATATGCCATAAAACCCAACCAAACAAAATTCTATATATTTAATGTATATGTATAAAGAGGATTTGGCATTAAATAACCTACAATTGTTGATATGCCATAAAACCCAACCAAACAAAATTCTATATATTTAATGTATATGTATGAAGAGGATTTGGCATTAAATAATACACAATGGTTGATATGCCATAAAACCCAACCAAACAAAATCCTATATATTTAATGTATAAAGAGGATTTGGCATTAAATAACCTGCAATGGTTGATATGCCATAAAACCTAACTAAACCATGCTGGACTTGCAAACCATTGTTAATGAGTTCAAGTTTCACTGAATGCCCTGTGATTCCGGCCTCCGTCACAACTAGGCCAAACTTAGAAAATAATTACATATGTATCCAAGAAATATGGCATTGAAGGAACTCTTAAATTTGCTCTGTAGAAAAAGTAATCTTTTAGAAATACATTGAAATAAATGGATATGCATATATGGATAAGCATATCTATATTCCTGTGTGGGTAGGTATCAATTTAGTCATATAGAACAATAAATGCTTCGAAAGAAACCGTTTTATTTTATCGGAAAGGTCAGATTTCCATATAATCGCAAACTTGTCAAAAGTATTCAGCGTCTTTCAGTAGATGAGATGTTACTGCCGAGGTATATGAAGTACTGTTGATTAGTATTAATTTGTGAATAAAGTCCTGTACCGAATGAAGTGTATTCAATTGTTATGCAAAATATACGTTTTTTCTTTTTCATCTATGAATGGCACTCGCATGCGTTTTCACGTCAACATGAGTTTTGTAGTTCATTTAGTCGTTGGGGAAAAAAAAAAAAAAAAAAGAAAACACAACATTAAATCACTTTTTTACGGTGCTGCATAACAATGCAACGATCCATTGTTCTCTTTGTCCGATCATCTTTAACAAAAACTGAGTTTACCAGCGGGCAGGCAAACAGAGAAATGAAGCATGTAGGGGGAAAGCTACCGGAATCCATCATTGTAAAACAAATATTATGGCTGCTGCAGATGAGAGTAAGTAATTGTCAAGGACAGTGGGGCTGAACAGACAAGAAATGACCAATAGCCTTAAAGCCAACGCTTTGGTTGGTTGGTTGGGTTTTTATGGTATATCAACCTTTGCAGGTTATTCAACGCCAAATCCATTTTTATGTAAATAATCAGTTCTATTTAAAACAATTCCGTTTAACATGAGTACACAGTGTAATTGTCAAAAATATTTCTATTTCAAACTATTCAGTTTATTCAAACAGTTATTTATAACAATTCAGTTTAGTGCAAGTACAGTTTCAATGTAAAAAAACAGTTCTACTTCAAATAATTCAGTTTAGCATAAACACGCAGTTTAAATGTAAGTACAGTTTAATTGTCAAAAACATTTCTATTCCAAGCGATTCAGTTTAGCATAAGTATGCCGTTAGTTCTAGTTAACCCATATCACGTGCTACCACTCCGGGCTAGAGTAGACCTGGGAGCGATGGCAATTCAGGGGTACACCGCATTCCCCAAAGTTTTATGGAACCTCACTATCAGATTGTTTAGTGTCATATCCATGACACTCATGGTGGGGGGGGGGTCATACTCCTCTGCAGAGAAACAGTCGGTGTATTCTACAGCCCCAGCCGACTGGGCAACCAACACTTTGCCTTTAGTAGATTCTTTCTTTCTTTCTTTTTTTTTTTTTTTTGTTGCATTTTTTAAAATTCTAAACTTGAAAGTCACTGAAACCCTCCGTTAATTTATGTATTCAGCTTTAAAAATATGTCAAATAATAGGTCTTGTAATATGTCACCGAATTTGTCACATAGCATATCACCTAATATGTCACATGATTCTTGGCTTAATAGTAGAGTCACGAATTCGCCTTGCATAGCGTAGCTTTGTGTTTAGCCCATTAGACAGCTTGGGTGCTTTGCAACAGGCTCGCTACGCTCACATTGTCGGTCGCTTTGTGAAGGGCTCGCTGCACTCGCAAACTCATTATGCAGTCGTTGAAATATAGTCTTATAATCCTATAGGCATAGTCTTCTCACGAAATTTGAAAATAGGGCCCGGAGTAGTAACACCTGATAGGGTCCTATCCATAGGTCAAACAGAACTGAACTATATTCTTATGCTAAACTGAATTGCATGAAATAGAACTGTTTTGACATTTAAACTGCATACTAATGTTAAATTGAATTGTCTGAAATAGAACTGCTTTTGACATTGAAACTGTACTTACATCAAACTGAATTGTTTGAAATAATACTATTCATTTGTATAAAAATGGATTTGGCATTAAATAACCTTCAAAAGTTGATATACCAAAATACAAAAACAAAACAGAACAAACAAACAAACCAAGCAAACTTAGATTTACTCGCAAGCAATTACACTTGAGATGTCAGTGTAAACTCAAAAGCTGACTTAGCAAATTCTGCACAAGAACTGACTCAGCAATAGGTGATCGGAACCTTCCATTTTAAATCATTTAAATTTAACCATCTAGCAATCCTCTGTCTTCACCGAACGCACACTATTTTAGTACAGTCAGGAGGTGAATTATTTTTGTCTTAAAACCTTTCATTCTTTCTTTCTAAGTTAAAAATTCGCACGCAGCGTTTATTTTGCTTTCTTGCAGTTTTCTTTGTTTTTTTCAGTTTCAGTATTCCTAAACGATAGTCTATAAAAAATGTTTCACTCGTTAATCCTAAATGTTTCATAAAGATCTTGAGATTAATGAATATTCAAAAAATTTTCGGCTACTCCCAGTAACCATTTTAACATTTTAAAAATATTCAAAAGTCTCAATAAGGAAATAAAATGTAATACTCTCATTGTGAATTGAATTTCTATGACCAGAAAATCCGGTGAACACGTACGGAAACACTGGAAAGCTGTTTGGACCTTATTAGGTCTCATCAGCAGAGTATACCGTGATCTCCCCCACTGGAGATCAAACCAGTGATCACAGAATATAGAGCCGAAACTTTACCACTAAACCCTCAGCTCACATTACACACAAGGGATGTTAAATCAAATAGTCATGACAATTGCACGGCCAATTAACTTGAATGTGTCTTGCAAGTTACATCCATACTCTTTACTGAGGACACGGTCACCTCCAGGGCTATGTCTTCTTGTAACTTGCAAGACGAATTCAGGTTAATTGGCCGTGCAATAACCATAACTAATTAATTTGGCATCGCTTGTGAGCGATGTGGGGAGATGACTCAGTGATAGAGTTTCGGCTCTGAATTCTGTGGTCAATAGTTTGATCTCCAGTGGGAGAGATCACGGTATACTCTGCTGATGAGACCTAATAAGGTCTAAACAGTTGTCCAGTGTTTCGGTATGTGGCGTGCAAATGTTCACCGGATTTTCTGGTCATGGTAATTCAATTCACAATACTTACATTGTTTATATATATATATATATATATATATATATATATATATATATATATATATATATATAAGTATGTATATATATATAAGTATATACATATATATAAGTTAAATTGGTGACCGTAGTTGAAGGTGACCCGAAGATTCCCTTTTCAATAGCTACCACACTGAGTTGTAGGGGAGGGTGCAACTCCTTTCCCTGGATTGCTCCTCTTTACCCTTGATACTTACCTCATATCACAGAGTGTTAAGCAAGGAGGTATCAAGTACCATTTTTAAAGTCTTTGGTATGACGTGACGTGGAATTGAACCCAGGTCTCCCGGATCACTCTCCCCACAAACAGACACTCTCCCCACAAGGCCAATGTGCCGGTTAGGATATATATATATATATATATATATATATATATATATATATATATATATAATCAGTAAGATTTTGACTATAATTATATTATTCTGAAAGAAAGAATTATAGTATAGGACACACCTTCTCTAATATATATGAACATGAAAATATTTTATTGTTTATTATTATATTTATTATATCATTTATAATTATTATATTTTATATCATTATTACGTTATATTATTATATTTATTTATTACTTATTTATATATTAGTGTAGAGGTTTAGTAGAAAAAGTAAAGTTGGTGACTTTAGTCGAGGGTGATCCGAAGGCTCCCTTTTCAATAGCTACTACACCGAGGTATTTGTTTACACACTGTTAAATGCGCAAAAATTTCTATTTCAAACAATTCAGTTTAGCATAAGTAGAGTTTTTTGCTTACCCACAGTTAAATGTAAAAACAGTTAATTTCAAACTATTCAGTTCAGCGTAAGTACACAGTTTAGTTCTATTTGACCTGGGAGCCGTGGCAGTGAAGGGGTACTCCGCAATCCCCAAAGCTCCAGCATTACTGAAACCTCACCATCATATTGTTTAGTGTCGTATCTAGGACACTTGTTGTGCGACGAGTCTAACCCTTTTGCAGTGATACAGTCGGTGTATTCTATAACCCCAGCTGATTGGACACAGATGATTTCAAAGAAAGTTCCTATAATAATAATATTAAGTAAAGTTGGCGACCGTAGTCGAGAGTGACCCGAAGGCTCCCTTTTCAATAGCTACTACACCGAGTTGTAGGAGAGGGCGCTACTCATTTCCCTGGATTGTTCCACTTTAACCTTCATCCTTACCTTATGATGTTGAGTGTTAAGCAAGGCAGCGTCAAGTACCATTTTTTGAGTCTTTGGTATAACTCGACCTGGGATTGAAACCGGTCTCCCGGAACATTGGTGAACAATCTACTCACTAGTTCTATTTCAAACAATTCAGTTTAGCATAAATACGCAGTTTAAATGTCAAAAACAGTTCTATATAAACAATTCAGTTTAGCATAAGTACACTGATTAGTTCTATTTAACTCATAGATAAGACCCTATCGGATGCTACCTCTCCGGAACAGAATGGACCTGGGAGCGATGGCAATAAAAGGGTACTCCACTTTCCCCAAAACTCCAGCATCACTGGAGCCTCACCATCGAATTATTTATTGTCATAAACAGGACATTCGCTGTAGAAGTCTTACTCTCTGCTGAGATACAGTCAGTGAATTCGGAAGCCCCAGCCAACTGGGCCACTCGTTAGGAGTGTCTTAACCCTTTGCAGAGATCTAGTTGGTGAATTCTGAAACCCCAGCCCACTAGGCCAAACAGAGGGGTTAAGTATATGCATATATTCATGTTGTATATCGGGACCTAGATTATATCGGTAGGCAACGTCTCCGCACTAAATGGTAGTTCTCTTAAACTATTGGACAACTTCACCTACAAAGGAATCAGTGTCTCATCAACAGAGACAAACATCAACACGCGACTTGCAAAGGCATGAACGGCTATTGATAGACTATCGGTCATATGGAAGTCAGACCTGACCGATAGAATAAAACGCAGTTTTTTCCAAGCAGCGGTCGTGTCGATATTGCTAAAGAGATGCACTGCATGGACGCTAACTTAACGTTTGAAGAAAAAGCTTGACGGCAATTACACAAGAATGCTGCGAGCAATATTGAACAATTTCTGGGGGTAGCACCTTACAAAGCAGCAGCTGTACGGCCACCTACCAACCATCACGAAAACTATCCAAGTTAGACGAACCAGACAAGCAGGACACAACTGGAGAAGAAGAGACGGACTAATAAGAGACATACTCCTGTGGACCCCTTTACATGGAGGAATAAAGTCAGAACAACCAGCTAGAACCTATATACAACAGCTCTGTGCCGATATAGGATGTAGACTTGAAGACCTACCGGGAGGGATGGACGGTAGGGACAAGTGGGGGGGGAGTGTTAAGGAGAGCTGTGCTGGCAGCACAACATGATAATGATGAATATATCTCTATTAGTTGTATTATCAGAGTGCTTTAACGTTTCACACTCTGCCTCTAAAAGGTAAGACTGATCGTCTCTGTAGTATTAGTATCACCGTAGTACTACTATAACTCGTAACGTTTGACTATTCTAATCATTGTTTTGCTGCTCTAACCAACCGTAGATAAGTAATTATGGACCAGTATACCTACTTGGGATGAAAGGTACAATAGACAAGTCAACAATAATTTAATCATGAAATTTATAAGGAATTTAGGTTGTATTATAGGACTATGTCTGTCTCATAGTAATTGTTACATTTAGAAGCTGAACCTATCTACAAGGTGCTTGTGTAGGAGGGGTTGGGTAAATATATACATATACATCTTGTTTTGAAACAGTTTGGCAAAATGACTCCACTAAATAACTCCCCTAAGTAACCTTCAATAGAACCCATGATTAATGAAAGATAATTTGGATGAAGTTAAATAAAAACAAGATTGCCCTTGAACATGCTGTTTTTCCTTCGTAACGGTTTTCCATGATAATAATGATGCTTCTATTTAGGAAGGAGGGAATCATTCGAATGATTATCTCCTTTATATTTAGAAATTGCATTATTAAAGAAATGGTATTTAGGACAGATGTGGACCTCAGAAAATTATCTATTTTCAAAGGCAACAGGAAATCGCTTGATTCGTCAAGTTAAGGTTTGGTTTCTTTGTTTAATGGCATATCTACTCTTTTTAGGTTATTTAATGCCAAAGCCATTCTCCTAGAAGAACAGTCGTGGTACTATTTAACCCATAAGGGGGTTCATACCTTTCTCAAGGGTATTTGTCCGAAAGTGAACATAATAGCGCGACTGGAGTACGAACTCGCTTACTACGAGTCCGCAGCTTTAACCATTACACCACGAGGACACCCCTCGTTAAGTTAAATTAACTTGGGTAAGGTTTCTTTGTTTAATGGCATATCAACCTTCGAGAGTTATTTAATGCCAAAGCTATCCTTAAGGAAAAGTGGTGCATTTTAAATCAAATTTGCGGGGTAAACGGGGTTTTATTCTAATGGTATGAGTCCAAAAGTGAACGTAATAGTGCGACAAGAGTATCTAATGGTTATTTATATGATGGAAATATAGCATTTTGTTTTTATTTGATGTCTAGTCCAGTCGGCTGGGGCTGTAGAATACACAGACTGTTTCTCTGCAGAGGAGTAAGACACTACCACAACGTGTGTCCTAAATATGACACTAAACAATCTGGTGGTGAGGTTCTTGTACTACTGCAGCTTTGGAGAATACGGAGTACCACTTCATTGCCATCACACCCAGGTCCACTCTGTTCTGGAGTGGTAACACCAGACAAGTTCCTATTTATGGGTCAAACAAAAATAAACTGTGCTTGTGCTAAAGTGAATTGTTGAAATAGAACTTTTTTGACGTTTAACAGCGTAAACAAAAATCTATACTTATACTAAACTGAATTGTTTGAAATGGAACTGTTTTTGTCAATTTAACTGTGCACTTATGCCACATTGAATTGTTAGAAATAGAATTCTTTATTTGTATAAAAATGGATTTGGCATTGAATAACCTACAATTGTTGATATGCCATAAAACCAAACCAAGCCACACCAAACCAAACCAAACCAAACCAAATCGTATTTATTTAATATATATGTATAAACCGTATTTGGTATTAAATAACCTACAATGGTTGATATGCCATAAAACCAAACCAAACCAAACCAAATCATATGTATTTGATAATATTATATATATATATATAAACTGTATTTGGCATTAGATAACCTATAATAGTTGGTGTGCCATAATACTCAACCAAACCAAATCATTTGATGTTAATCAGTTTATGTTGATTATTTTGGCAAAGGTTTGGCAGAAATGCTTTGTTTGGCTTTAAATTGTGTAAATTCGGAAGTTTCAAGCAAGATTGACAACGTTCATCTGTAAGCCTTGAGTAGGTTTCTTAATTTTCTAAACATGGTCCGGATTTTCAAGGTGAAGGGAGCAATTTTGGAAATTTCTCGCGTGCAAGGACGATAAGTAACCCACGGGTCGCGTGCCAATAGAAAACAACTTTGAATGCCAACAGGATTACTTGAAAGAAAACATCTCGGTTATTCTCTCTTGGTAAGTAAAACTTCAGTCACGAAACATTTTGAACACAACTCATATATGTGCTAGGAAATTTGGTCCAAGGAGCTTGTCGCAGACCAACAAAAGCCACAGACCGTTGAAAATTTCAGTTCGGTAGGGACAGATAGACAGACAGACAGACTGACACATGAATTTGCTGAGCGAAAGAGGGATGATTTCCAGCTTTAGTTAGGAAGAAATAGTACATTTCAAGAAGACTGGGGGAACAGAGATATATGAGAAATTATCTAGAAAACAATACAAACTTAAACCCACGTTTGCCCTGACGGAGGAGCTTAGAATTAGCTGACTGTATGATGGGTAACACATCTCCACAAAAGGGGTGTTCTGTGTATGACACTAGAACTACATCCGAGGGTGAGGACCCAGTTCTCAAGCTCTGGGGAGAGTAGATTACTCCTTCTTTGCCATTACTCCCAGGTGTACTCTGACCCGGAGTGGTTGTAACATATGCTTAAGAATCATTTGTACTTGATGGGACCGTACGCACAATAAAAAAAAAAAACTTTTAAGACACAATTACACAAAAATTAAAATATGAACATACAATGAACACGATTACCTAACCTCTAAGTATAAGATAACTCAATACGGGTTGACGTGTCATTAAAATCAATCAATCAATTAATACAGAAGAAATTTTGTTAGAACTTTTCACAGTTTGAAAGGAGCTGCAGTCAGTAGGAAATCACCGGGGTAGACAGACAGATATTGAATCTGTTGAGCAAAAGAGATGTGGTTTCAGGTTCGAGTTAGGAAGAAAGAGGAGATCTGATGAAGACTGGTGAGATAAAGATACGAGAAAAATTATCTAGAATGCAACATAAACTTTATCTCATATTACTGAAAATCCATGTTTTTTCAAAGACAAAGTGATCACAATAATTCTTTACTCCTTCCTAAATAGAAGCATCAGTATCATCATGGACAGCTATTAACTAGGTAATGCTACTTATAATCCACCACTGCTTCTTAAATAGAAGCATCAATATCATCATTGATTGCTGTTAATAAAGAAAAGCTAATAAGAATCCTTCACCCTTTCCTAAATAAAAGTAAGTAAAGTTGTCTCCCTTTAGTCGAGGGCGACCCGAAGGCTCCCTTTTCAATAGCTACTACATCGAGGGGTAAGGGAGGGCGCTACTCCTTTCCCTGGATTGCTCGACTTTACCCTTGATCCTAACCTTATAATGCTGAGTGTTAAGCAAGGCGGCATCAAGTACCATTTTTTGAGTCTTTGGTATGACTCGACCTGGGATTGAAGCCTGGTCTCCCGGACCATTGGCGAACACTGTACTTACTAGACCAGGATATATCATCATGGATAGCTATTAACTAGAAAATGCAAATTAAAACTCTTCTCTTTTTCCTAAATAGAAGCATCAGGGTCATTATGGATAGCTGTTGACTAGGAAATGTTAATTAGAATCCACCACTCTTCCCGAAATTGAAGCATTAATATCATCATTGATAGCTGTTAATAAGGAAAAGCTAATTAGAATCCTTCACTCTTTCCTAAATAAAAGTAATTTAAGTTGGCGATCTTAGTCGAGGGCGACCCGAAGGCTCTCTTTTCAATTGCTACTACACCGAGGGGTAGGGGATGGTTTCACTCCTTTCCCAGGATTGCTCCACTTGACCCTTGATCCTAACCTTATAATGCAGAGCGTTAAGCAAGACGGTATCAAGTGGTTTTGTTTGGTGGCCTATCAATTTTCGTGACTTTATTTAATGCCAAAGATATCCTTGAAGAAGAACGGTAATAATATTAACTAATTTGGTATGACTAGACCTGGGATTGAACCCTGGTCTTCCGGACCATTGGCGAACACTCTACTTACTAGGCCAGTATATATCATCATGGATAGCGATTAACTAGGAAATGCAAATTAGAACTCTTCACTTTTTCATAAATAGAAGCATCAGTGTCATTATGGATAGCTGTTAACTAGGAAATGCTAATTAGAATCTACCACACTTTGAATTTAAGATATGGGTTAGTTAATATTATTACCGTTCTTCTTCAAGGATATCTTTGGCATTAAATAAAGTCACGAAAATTGATAGGCCACCAAACAAAACCAAACGAAAAATCCTTGACTTGGCATGTATGAATTGACAAAGATAGAAGAATATTATTATTCAGCTCAGATGCGCAAACAATGCGGATGGTTACGCCGGAACAAAAAAGCTTCTTTTTTTATTGTTACTGTGTCGTTTTGACAACCATTTGATGAGACCGTCTGCATGTCACGTCTTGTCTCTTTTCTTAATCTTGACTTTTTAGACGAAGAGAAAAGCACGGCATTTTTTTTTTTCAGAATGCAGTTTTATGAATGGGAACCACGTGTGGTGTAGTGGCAAGTAATTTATGCTAGCAACCTTTTGTTAAAGAGTTCGATTCCCATTGCATACACTGTACTTTTAGCATTATACTAATCTAAGCTTAGAATAACGCAGACTGTATCCTCTGTAGAGGGAGTAAGATTCCCACTCCTCGTAAAAACAGGTGTCCGGGGTATAATTCGAAGCTGTAGGTGAGATTCCTGATCTGAAGATCTGAAGAGTCGGGGGTAGCCCTTCATTGCTTTCAATTTCCAAATTCATTCAAGCCCAGAGTGTTAGTATCTGTTGTGGTCCCACTTATGGGTCTAATTGATCTGTTTGACATTTTTCGCCACTGTGGTGTACTGCTTAACGAACTAGACGATAAGACCATTAATCGTAGATTCACACTAGGTGCCAAATACTTTCGGCCTTGTGCCAACCTAAGCTGAGGGATTGAAAACTCTTTGCCGGAGAATGTCTTTAACAACCAAATAGCAGTCCGGAGGAGGAGTGGAGACCATCCAAACTTTAGCATTATTGAGAACGGCCAGAATACTAAGAAGAGTCCTGGAGACTTGAGTAGACTTGCTGTCACAAAAACTGCAGTGAAAAACCATCAGCTAAAACTGATGTGAAAAACACTCAAGAAGTAAATAATAATAATAATCATAATAATAATAACAACTTGTACAGATTAATATAGTTTCAAGTATTCTTATCTAATACTAATTATCCATACACAATTATTTGAAAGAGGTGTCCCCGTGGCGTATCAGATAACGCACTGGACTGTGACATCACAGAATACGACTTCGAAACCCAGTCACGATATTATGTTCATTTTCAATATAATACCATTGGAAAAGGTATGGACCCTCTTATTTCGCCTGCTTTGGGTTAAATAGCACCAATATTGTTCTACAAAAATGGTTTAAGTATTAAATAGCCCATTAAGGTTTATATGTCATTGAACAAAGAAACAAAATAAAACAAAACTAAATAATTATCTAATTTCTGTTATCAATTTATATTTAACAAAAATCCTTCGTTTGCACGCAGTTATATGGTTTCAAGTGACTAATAATAATAAAAGTTGGCGACTTCAGTCGAGGGTGACCCGAAGGCTCCCTTTTTGATAGCTACTACACCGAAGTATAGGAGAGGGCGCTACTACTTTTCCTGGATTGCTACACTTTACCCTTGAACCTAACCTTATAATGATGAGTGTTAAGCAAGGTAGTACCAAGTACCATTTTTTTAATCGTTGGTATGACTCGACCTGGGATTGAACCCGGGTCTTACGGATCATTGGCGGACACTCTAACCGCTTGGCAAATTTCCAGGATTACAATGATAATTATAATCCTTTGTAAATAATCCTAAATTCAAGTAACTATTCTGAATGCAAATAATTTAATATAGTAATATAGTTTCAATTACAATAATTTTCACGCCAGTTGGTTGTTTGGTTGTGTTTTATGGCATATCAACATTTATCGGTCTTTTAATACCATCTTTTGTTTATATATATTTTTATATATATATATATGATCAATATATGATTTGAAAACGAACGGGTTTTTGGTAACATCTTTTACACGAGCCAGAGCTAATTTGTTTGCTCAGAGTTAAATGGTTTCAAGTATTGCTATCTAACACTAGTAATTCTATAAAGCATAAATGCTTCAAAGTCTAATATTGTATAGTGGCTCGTGCCACGTGACTTCCGGTATCTCGGCCTCCAAGATACCGGAAGTCACGTCGTGTTTCTTAAACATGAACAATACTGAAAAATCTCGACTTCGCGCAGAGGTTTTTTAGTGGACTGTCTGGTATCTGTGCCGGACGGTCAGTGGTCCATGGCAGACTTGAGGTCGAAAGGCCCCCGGCTTCAGCTGATCCACCTTTGGGTGGGCGAGTTGCATCACTGACAAATTTGTCACCCTTGTATAGCACTGGATCTTGCTGTCCAGTTTAAGCTATAATCAGGCATACGCGCCCGGATCCAGATTTGAGTTCAATTCCAGCTAGGAGGGTCAATTCTTCGAGCCAAGCTTTAACCCTCCTTAGAGGGATTAATTTTATTCACCTGGCGCCTGACGGGGCCTGTGGCATTTTTGGAGCCGCTGGGCGTGTGTAGCTCACGGCTCTGCGCCTGGACACACCTAGAAAAGGCCTTATGCTACACTTATCTGTCTGGTGGGACGTTCGTCAAATATCAGTAAAGAAAGATCTCGGTCAGTAGTAAGACCAACTTCAGACCTAACAACAACAGCGCGTGACTTATAATTTGTTGGACTGTACCACTTCAGTTAATAAATAGTTAACTCTATTTCACTCTCTATCTCATCCTTACAACGATACAACATCTAGTAAATGAAAAAAACTGTTGTATTTGACTCATAGATGAAACTCTCACAGGAACTTTCACTCCGATCAGAGTGTACTTGGGAGCGATGGCAATAAAGAGGTACTCCGCATTCCTCAAAGCTCCAGCATTACAGGAAACTAGATTGTTTCATGTCTTATCAAGTACACTCATTGGGGAGCTCTTACCACTCTTTTGAGATGCAGTCGGTGTATTATACTGTCCCAGCCGACTGGGCTAATTTTTACTGCAGGATTAATCAGAAAATAGAATATAAGTGTATTCTGAAAGTCTTATTTGTATTTTCGCTGGTTTGTTTGTTTCTTTTACTGGTGCTCACCTTTGATGTACACTTTGATCAAAACCTTCAGCCGACTAATCTGTTCTTAACAACAAATACAACAGGGGATTGAGATTGTTTTTCGGGTTGTCCTGGTTCCAGGGTTCCCGAATTTTATGCTGCTATCATCGAAAATGCCACTTGTATTTATTCTTCTTTTTGATATTTTCACTATTATGAAATGGTGAAAAAAGTTACTTTATAAACCAAAAGATAAACAGATTTATATTGATTGATTTAAATAACATGTCAACCAGTATAGGGTTATTTTAAGCCTAGGGCTTAGAGAATCGTGTTCATTATACGTTCGTATTAATATTTTATGTATATCTGTTTCTTAAGAGGTGTTTTTACACACGGTCCTATCGAATACGAATAACATTTTTAAAGGATATATTCGACGAAAAGACATTGCCCAAAGACTTGCCCCTAACCCCAGGTTAGTGTGGACCCAGAGATCCAGAAGCGAAGCGTCAACATGAGGTGTATTTTAGTGTCATACCTAGGTCACCCCTTTGCCAGAGTAACTGCATATTCCTAGCGCTGCCCACAGAAAATTAAAACAGAATAATAACTAATCACCCCAGCTGACTGGGGCTGTAGTTTGTTTGTTTATTTGTGTTTTATGGCATATCAACTTTTGTAGGTCATTTAATGACAAATTTATTTTTATACAAATAAAAAGTTTTATTTCAAACAATTCAGTTTAGCATTAGTACACAGTCTAATTTTCAAAAACATTTCTATTTCTAGCTATTCAGTTACGTCAAACTGTTCTAATTCAAACGATTCAGCTTAGTATGAGGATAGATTTTGTTTACACACAGTTAAATGTCAAAACAGTTCCATTTCAAGCAATTCAGTTTAGGATGATTGCGCAGTTTAAATGTCAAAAACAGTTCTATTCCAAATAATTCAGTTTAGTAGAAGTACGCAGTTTAATTCTATTTGACCCATAGATAGGACCCTATCTGGTGCTACTACTCCGGGCCAGAGTGAACATGGGAGCGATAGCACTAAAGGGATACTCTGCATTCCCCACAGCTCCAGCATTGCTAGAGCTTCACCATCAGATTGTTTAGTGTCATATCCAGGATACCCGTTGAGAGTCTTACTCCTCTGCAGAGAATCAGTCGGTGTATTCTACAGTCCCAGCTTACTGGGCAACTATTAGTGTTAGATAGCAATACATAAAACCATTTAACTATGTGCAAACAAATGAGCTCTGGCTCGTTTAAAAATGTTACCAACAAACTATTAATTTAGAAATCATATATATCTAGTTCATATGTATCGTCAGGATTTGGCATTTAATAACCTACAATGGTTGATATACGATAAAATTCAACCCAACAAAATATTTTATATTTGATGTATACGTATAAAGAAGATTTGACATTAAATAACCTACAGAGGTTGATATGCCATAAAATAACCCAACCAACCAACCATTAATAGATAATACCTATTTTTCTGAAAGTTGCAAATAATCAGTCTAACTTTGAATTGTTTAATGGCGTCTAAAGTATGCGAATACGACACCCTATGGGTTTCCACTGCAGGAAAAAAAATTTTGTTAGATCCAACATTACATTGTGATTTGAACACTAAGATCATTCCTCATGTGTCAAAAAAGTTCTGAAGTTATAATCAGATTAAGGTCTCAGACATTCTTCATCAACTTCAAACTGTTGGACACACAAACATCCCATACTACACCCATCTACAATGTCTTCCCTTTTACATTCATTTCTATCCCATTATCTTTCTATGTCTCCCTCTGTTCATATATTCCTCCTCTCTTTCTATCTCAATCCGTCCATACATCTTCCTCTCTCCCAGCTTGTCGGTGGGGATTAGAATACGCTGATTGTACCCTCTGTAAAATGGTAATACCCCCGCCAAATATGGGGCATTCAGGGTTAGAGATTAAACTGCATCTGATCGTGATGCTCCAGTCCAGGAATTTTAGGGAATGTGGAGTACTCATTTATTGACATTACTTCCGGGTCCATTCTAACCTGAAGAAGTAGTGCCTGTTAGGGTTCAGTCTATTTGTCAAATAGACCTGTTTAGAATATATTCTTACTTGGTAAGACCGTGTTAAAAAAAAAAAAAACACTCGGAAGAAACAGTTATACAAAAATGTAGATATGAACGTATAATGAACGCAAATCCCTAACCTACAAGAATAAAATAATCCTCAACGTATTGATATGCCATTAAAATCAATCAATATATCTTACGATTGACCTATTATCCTCTTTACATTGCTCATATTTACCTGCTATACTTTTTTATGGCATGTTAACTTAGAAGAATCTCGATATATTATCTAAACAAGCTGTCAAACCATTGAGTTCCGATTGTAGCAGCAGTCAATGATAAGCTATTTAAATTTCTACTATGCAATAATAATAACAACAATAATAATAATAATAATAAAACAAAAATGGGAAGAAAAACAACTCCATGGGCGTTTTAAACGACTAATAATTAACATCTCACACGATAAAACCTGGACATGGCTAAGAAAAGGAAACTTTAAGAGAGAAACAGAATCTCTCCTAATGGCAACACAAAACAGCGCCATAAGAACCAATCATATCAAGGCGAAGATAGATAAGACGCAACAAAATAGCAAATGTAGACTCTGTGGTGACAGAGATAAATCAATCACATAAGAAGCGAATGCAGCAAACTGGCACAGAAGGAGTACAAGGCTAGACACGACTGGGTGGGCAAGAAATGCGCAAGAAATTTAAATTTGACCATGCCAACAAATGGTAAATGCACAACCCAGCACCTGACCTTGAAAATGACACACACAAACTCCTATGGGACTTTAATATACAAACGGATCTCCTAATCTAGGCCAGAAGAACAGATCATATAATAATCAACAAAAAAAAAATCTGTCGACTTTCCTGTCCCGGCTGACCACAGAATAAAACTGAAAGAATGTGAAAAGAGAGATAAGTACTTCGACTTTGTTAGAGAATTGAAAAAACTGTGGAACATGAAGGTGACAATGATACCAATTGTGATTGGTGCTTTTGGCACGGTAACTAAAGGATTATTAAAGTGTCTGGAGGATTTGGAAGTTGGCGGCAGAGTGGAGACCATCCAAACAACAGCATTATTGAAAACGGCCAGAATACTGAGAAGAGTCCTGGAGACTTGATGAGACTTGCTGTCACTCAATCCCCAGTGAAAGACCATCAGCTTACGCTGATGTGAAAAACTCTAATGTGTAAATAATAATTTGTTATATTCATAGAATGCCCTATATCAGAAATAGAATATATATATATATATACTAGGAACTTTGGTTAGTTTTGTTTAATGGCATATCAACCTATGGGTTATTTGATGCCAAATCCTCTTTATACAAATATATAAAATATATATGATCTGGTTTGGTTAGGTTTTAATAATATCAACCCTTGTAAGCTATCTAATGCCAAATCCTCTTTGTACATATATATTAAATATATATGATTTGGTTTGGTTGGTTTTTATGGCATATCAACACTTGTAGGTTATTTAATGCGAAATCCTGTTTATACATATATATTAAATATATATGATTTTGTTTGGTTGGGTTTTATGGTATATGAACCCGTGGGTTATTTGATGCCAAATCCTGTTTATACAAATATATATGATTTGTAAACGAATGGCTTGTTGGTAACAATTTTTAAAAGAGACAGTGCTCATTTCTTTGCACCTTTAAATGTTTTCAAGTATTGTTATCTACCTCTAATATTTTTATTCAACATTTTTAGTAGGCACGCTGTTACATAGTTTCAAGTATTTCTGAATTATCCTAACAATTCAACAGACATTTGTTTGCACCCTTAAATGGTTTCCTTTATAGGAAATGATAAAATATTCATATTTGACCCATTGATGAAAACAAAACAGCCACAACTTTTCTGGGTCAGAGTGGACCTGGGAATAATGACACTTAAGGGGTACTCCACATTTTCCAAAGCGCTAGTACTAGAGCATCGCCATCAGATGGTTTAGTGTCATGTGGAGGACACTCTTTGACGGGGGCGGTCTTATACCTCAGTAGATATGCAGTCGACATATTCTGCAGTCTCAGTCGACTTCCTTAATTCAATGATAAGTCAAAATCTTTGCTATATGTTGGTTGTAAGAGAATCAATTTGGCAGCGCTCTATCCTTTTGTCAAGCTCATGAAGATGACGAACTATGTTGGACTGTGAGATGGCTAGCAGACCGAATGCCCTCCAAGTGATACTCGCTGGATTTGCCTCAGTGGCTTTTGTCAAGCTCATGAAGATGACGATTTGCAATGGACTGGGAGATGTCCAGCTGACCGAATGCCCTCCGAGTGTTATTCACTGGATTCGCCTCAGTGGATTTTGTCAAGCTCATGAAGATGACGAATTGCAATGGACTGTGAGATGTCCAGCTGACCGAATGCCCTCCGAGTGTTATTCACTGGATTCGCCTCAGTGGATTTTGTCAAGCTCATGAAGATGACGAATTGCAATGGACTGTGATGTGTCCAGCTGACCGAATGCCCTCCGAGTTTTATTCACTGGATTCGCCTCGGTGGATTTCGTCAAGCTCATGAAGATGACGAATTGCAATGGACTGTGAGATGTTCAGCTGACCGAATGCCCTCTGAGTGTTACTCACCGGATTTACCTCAATGGCTTAGAGCTCGGTCTTTGAATAAACAGTTTTAGGCCTATCTAACAATGCCTGACTGTCGAGATTCTTGCAACCCATGCAAAATGTCTTCAACCATCTTATTACTGTAGTGTAATCAAGAGCGCCTTCATCTTTTTCACGACAAATGTTTTTGGTTGCTTCTCCAGCATTATGGTCCGGTTTGAACTTGTAAAGCATAAGTTTCTGAATGAGACTACATTGTACAGCCTTCAAGTCAAACAGAGAATTAGGCAATGCACTTAATGTCAACGCACCAACAACCAAGACGTGAACTGCTTTCGTTACGTGATAGCACGTTCCAAAATATTGAAAAACTCTGATTCATTCAAGTATTAGGACAGACTGGGTTCTTCAACTTTGGCAAATTCACTTACCTAGGAAGCAGCGTCGCATCAACCGAAAAGGACATCGACACGAGGTTAACAAAAGCATGGACAGCTATCAATAGGCTCTCGATTATATAGAAATCAGACCTAACCGATAAAATGAAACGCAGTTTCTTCCAGGCAGCGGTCACATCGATACTGCTATATGGATGCACTACATGGACTCTAACAAAACGGCTGGAGAAGAAGCTAGACGGCAATTACACAAGAATGCTGCGAGCAATCTTGAACAAGTCCTGGCAGCAACACCCCACAAGACACCAACTGTACGGCCACCTGCCTCCTATCACGAAAACTATTCAAGTTAGACAAACCAGACATGCAGGACACCGCTGGAGAAGCAGGGACGAACTCATAAGTGATATACTCTTATGGACCCCCATAATGGTCGTGCAAAAGCAGGACGACCAGCACGAACATACATTCAGCAACTATGTGAGGATACAGGATGTTGTCCAGAAGACCTGCCTGAGGCGATGAACGATAGAAAAAAGTGGCGAGAGAGGGTCAGGGATATCCGTGCTACCAGCACGACATGATGATGATGATGAATATAAGGGCCGAGGGATTTCGTTTTATATATCTTGCCTTTCGGCTTAGTTGGACAGAGATCCTTTCACTTAGCGCATGGGTTAGTTAGTGCAAACATGAACGCAGGTGTTCACGCGCGCGCAGAGCGGACGTGTCATTCAGAAACGTCACGATAAAAATCCCAGATAGAGGATATGACCAGGGATGTGAGTGACGTCACGCACGGGAAGCGTGGGCTAGGATTTGAGAAAAGTCAGTGAGTGGAGTTCTAGCGTCCGAAGAAGACGGTTGATTTTCGGAGCTCGTCGAGGCCTTACGGCGGGTGTCGCACGTGAAGGGGGGGTGTAGATGGAAAAGTCGTCATAGAAAGATTGTGCCTCTCTCTTCCTTATGTCGAAAAACCTTTTAACTCAAAGTAATAAAAAGCTTCGTACCTAAACTAAAGTCGTAAAGTTTTTCGTGTTTCGGGATTCCTATGTTATCTATAGATGCGTTATGAACATTCTATGTACATTTCACATATTAATGTATGGCTATGTAACAATAGTAATTAGTCTAGAAGAAGGAATACACTGTATTCAGACCAGTTGTACTCTGCTAAAAAATTAACTTCATGTCTCCTTGTGCCCGTGGCGTAGGGGTTGGGTTGGGTTCAGCAGTAATATTCTTAGCTCTATCTCTGTAACAACACTAATGGATATGAGGTCAAACAAATCAAGTTAGTCTTATCCAACGTGACTTCAAAATCTAAGAACAAAAAACGAAGAACATTTTTATCGGTGAGACTGATGTAAAAAAAAAAAATCTTAAGACGTCTCTACAGGAAACTTTTCTCGAAATCGAGAGTCTAAAAGGTTAATGAAAGGCGTAAAAGCATTTTTATTCAAAAGGTGACAAGAGAAAGAAGATAAACAAAGTACATATCCAGTTTGTATAATTCTACAAAAAAATTCGGATTTCTTTGTTAAATGGCATGCCAAACATCGTTGGTTATTTAATGCCAAAACAATCTGGGAGGATAAAGTGCTTCATACTTTTCCAAGTCTGAGAGTGAACGTTGGGTAGAGTGTTCGCCAATGGCTCTGGAGACCTGGATTCAATACCAGGATTAATACCAAAGACTCAAAAAATGACTTGATGCTGCCTTACTTAACACTCAGTATTATTAGGTACTAATGAAGGGTAAATTAGAACAATCAAGGAAAAAGGAGTAGCAACCCCCCTACACCTCGGGGTAGCCATTGGGTTACCCTCGACTATGGTTGCAAACTTTACTTTATATATATATATATATATACATACGTATATATTGTCATCGACAGTCTGTTTCGTTGCATCACAACTTATCAGTGTGGCTACACACACGAGATGCTCTAGGCTGGGATCGAAATCCTGCTGATTTTACGCACGTCGGATAACTTACTGCAGAGCTGTCGTCAATCTCAGCGTAAGTGAAGGAATTTTTACGAATATAGTTATTTTAAAATTGATTTACCATGACCAGAAAATTCGGCAAACACTTGTGCGCAACATAAGGAACCACTGGATAGCTGTTTCGAGCTTATTAGGTCTCATCAGTAGTATATACACTGATATCCCCGATAGGAGATCAAACCAGCGACCACAGAACGCAGAGCCGAAAGTCTACCATTGAGCCATCGGTCCACATCGCACACAAGTGATGCTAAATTAACTTAATTACAGCACGTCGAAACAGCTGTTCAGTGGTTCCGTATGTCGCACACTAGTGTTCGCCGGATTTTTTGGTCATAGCTATTCAATTTACAAGATAATTATATGTATATATATTTACAATATAATATATATGTATATATATTTTTTGTTTACATATACGCTTAACAGCGATCAGAGTGCTCAATTCATTAGAAGAGCTTTACATTACGCGTGGGAGGCAGCCGGTAATTCCTTGTGAGAGTGCTCAAATCCTGGTTGGAGGAGCATATTCATCAAGTCGTACTGATATAGCACAAAGTTCATCGGTTTTCTCTCGTCATCCGTTCCTATTGTCCATCACTCCTGGTAGGTCCTCCACTCAGAGCTGATGCAAGTCTTTCCTGGATAACCAACGTTGACGAGGTCATATATAGGAGTCCATTTGTATGATCAGATATGCAGTTTCCGTAGTCATTGTTATCTTTGCCCAGTCAGCTGGGGCTGTAGAATACACTGACTGCACCTCTGCAGAGGGATAAGACCCCCCCTGATGGTGAGCTTCCAGCAGTGCTGGATCTTTGGGGAATGTGGAGTACCCCTTCATTGCCATCGCTCCCAAGTCCACTCTGGCCCGGAGTGGTAGCACCTGATAAAGGTCCTAACTATGGGTAAAATAGAACTAACAGCATACTTATGCTAAAATGAATTGAGTAAACTGAATAGCTTGAAATAGAAACGTTTTTGACAACCGTACTTACACTTAAACTGCGTGCTTATGCTTAACTGAATTATTTCAAATAGAACTGTTTTTCGACATTAAAACTGGATTTATATTTAACTGAATTATTACATATAACTGCTTAAATAGTTTGAAATGGAAATGTTTTTGACAATTAAACTGTGTACTTATGCTAAACTGAACTGTTTTCAATAGAACAGATTATTTACATAAAAATGGATTTGGCGTTAAATAACATACAAAGGTTGATATGCCATGAAACCAAACCAACCAACCAACCAACCAACATCATTGTTATCTTGCTCCGACTTGTCACTAAAAAACAGATTCCAAGAGAAGAGAGTATAAATCAAGCCACCTAATTGTATAGAATTGGACACCATGGTATTCAGTACAGTGGACGTATGGGTGATACATGCCAAAACGAGTCAACGACTCGCTTCACTTGATACTGGGTTAAGAAACGACCAGGATCAAATAGATCAGGAAACTTGCTACTCGTTTTCATGTGTGGCGTCTATCACTGAGGAAAAAAACAACCATCCAAAAATCACCATACCTCTAATTTAAATCATACGTCCTTCATACAGGTAAACAAAACTAGAGCTCTGGCTTCAGTGTTTGAAAAATATGCAACAGAGCTCGAACCAAATTGTCTTTTATATATACATATACATAAGAAATCGATATATTATATACGAAAATCGATATATTATATACGAAAAATATATATTATATACGAAAATCGATATATTATATACGAAAAAGTGTTCAATTTTTCAATTGTCTTTTATATATACATATACATCGCAAATCCATATATTATATACGAAAATCGATATATTATATACGAAAAATATATATTATATACGAAAATCGATATATTATATACGAAAAAGTGTTCAATTTTTCAGTTGTCTTTTATATATACATATACATAGGAAATCGATATATTACATACGAAGATCGATATATTATATACGGAAAAAGTGTTAATTTTTAAGCAAAAATAGGTTCAAAAAGCTATAATTTTTAAATTTATAATTTTGTATTTTATGACCTATCAGCGCGTTCACACCGGTTTTAAAATTTCTTAGAAAATTCGCAGACGACAATATTTGACTTGCCACAAAAAATTTGCTGGATAAAAACCCAAAAATAATCAAAGAAATCTTTTCCTCTCCTGGATTGTTACAAATATATTTTTAACCCATTAGATTCATTGATAAATCATAAATTTTATTTAATTTTGAGCCTACTTTATTTTCATAAATAACGAAGAAAAAATATTTCTTCAGTAGGTATGGATTTATTCTGTTCTTACTCAAAAAAACTTTTGGTTGATTTCTTTTGAGAGAAAATCTACATTCTTTTTCTTCAGAATGTATTTAATTTCAACATCGTTTAATCATCTAAAATCGAACGAATATGATTGCTTACATTTTTATTGTGTTAAAAATATTCGTACTATTATTCAGTCTATTCCCTGCGGATAAGATTTTCTTTTGCAGCCCTAAATATACTAACACGTAGATATATTTTTTGACAACTTAGTGACACACTCACACAAAAATATTTTTACACGCACAAAATGTATCTCTTCCGATTAAAACTAACAAAATCTGTAATATTTCATGAATGAATTTTCACTTGCTCACTTAATATTTATGTTCTGACTAATATTATCTTCGCTTAAAAGAAAACTTCTTTTTTTCAACAAACTTTTCACTTAATCTAAAGAAATAAAAATGTATTAATTTTTAGATAGGCGTTTGATTCAATCTTTACATCTTTTCCATTATATATATATATATATATAGTATTGAAGATATATATATATATATATATATATATATATATAGTATTGAAGATATTTATATATATATATATATATATATATCTTAGAAGTAGCGTACAAATGCTAATATAAATTGTCTTTACAAATAGGAATTTGTCTGTGAAATATTTACTATTTTTATCGATGACACGAACTGTCATTTTTAGAATCCCAATGAAGGAATAAATATGGATGCTTTGTAACACAGCCAACAAGTCCTCTGTAAATAATGGACCTGTAAAAGCGTAACAATAGATTCGAAAAAGGTTTTAAAAAAATGTATACTTGGTTTACAATCGCTATTTATCGTTATATTGTTATAACAAATTCGTATGTATCATGATTGGAGTAACGCCCTCATATATATATATATATATATATATATAATGATTACTACTGATAATAAAGTTTACAATAAAAACTGATCGTTTCCAAGTGCCGTTGATTGTATTTCTACGCTAACACACACACACACACACACGCATATAAGAAAAGGAAACATCCATACGCTACCGTAGAGGCGCGTGCCCTAATGGTTAACGTCAAAGGAAATAGAATCAGTGATCGAAGTTTAATGAAGCTGTCTGTGTTTCACTTCGTGTTAATGCCCTTGAAAAAGGCATGAATCCATCAGTTTTTTTTATAGCTAAGGGGAAATAATAAGGCAGATTATGGTCTTTAACTTTAGTCATGGAACTAGTCTAGGAAAAAGAAAACTCTGGATTCAAGCCTGCAGTGCTCTGCTTAAAATCGACCTTTGTGTCACATCCTGTCTGTGGTAAAGTGGTTGCGTCAATTACACTGGGTGGGTTACCTCCCCTAGTTGTAGCGTAATTAACTTGTAAGGCATTTGAGTTTTAACCCTAACGTTTTTGGGGTTTTTTTTCGTCATTAGATATTCTTATACGGTATTCTGTTCAATACTAGTCGGATTAAAAAAGTCATTAGAGTATTAATATTTTGACAAGATTCTTTTAGTCATCTTTCAAAAAACATTCTAGTTGGTTATTTGGTTTGTTTTTTATGGCATATCAACCTTTGTAGGTTATTTAATGCCAAATCCATTTTAAAACAAATAATCAGTTCTGTTTCAAACAATTCAGTTTGTACGCAGTTACATTTTCAAAAACATCTCTATTTCAAGCTATTCAGTTTAGTCAAATAGTTATAATTCAAACAATTCCGTTTAGTGTAAGTATAGATTTTATTTACTCTGTTAATTGTCAAAACAGTTATATATTAAACAATTCAATTTAGCGTAAGTACAGTTTCAATGTCAAAAACAGTTTTATTTCAAACAATTCAGTTTAGTATAAGTAAACAGTATAAATGTAAGTACACAGTTTAATTGTCAAAAACATTTCTATTTCAAGCTATTCAGTTTAGTCAAACATTTCTTATTCAAACAATTCAGTTTAGCATAAGTATGCAGTTAGTTCTATTCAACCAATAGATAGGGCCCTATCAAGCGCTACTATTCCGTGCCAGAGTTGACCTGGGAGCAATAAAGGGGTGCTCCGCATTGCCCAAATCCCTAGCATCACTGGAACATCACCATCAGATTGTTTAGTGTCATATCGAGGACACTCATTGGGGGGGGGTGATCTTACCCCTCTGCAGAGGTGCAGTCGATGTATTCTACAGCCCCAGCCGACTGGGCAAAAACATTCTAGTGTTACTCTTTGTAGATTATGTTGCTTGATTATCATTATTATAGATAGATTTTAAAGGCATTTCAACATGTCCCTACACCCTTGGGAATGGCGTTCATATTTACATATTTGTGTAGCTGTTTCTTAAAAATTTTTTAAATTTTTAATTTCAATTTTTTGCATGTAGTCCGATCGAAATCGAATATTTATATCTAACATTTAAAACAACGTCAGAAAAAGAATAACTGCTCCCTCTGGGTTACATGACAGCCTGTTTTGCATTGTGAAAAGAAGAACAATCATGTGGTATGGTTATGTGAAAATATCATCATGTTTATCAAAAACCATTCCTGTAAGTGTCAGTGCCATGAAAGAAAGAGGAAGAGACAGAGAGATGAAGAGGCGAAAAACTAATATCCGAAAATGGAGAGGGTCTGTCTTTTGCCGAGTCGTAGAGCACAGCTAACGATCAAGATAGATGACTAGAGATTGTCAGAGTGTTATTAGTAGTGCCTCAACCACTTCACCTCGGTTACGAGGCTGATGATGATAACGATGATGACCCTAACAGCCACTACTTATATGTTGAATAGCCATAATGATATCAATAATAAAAATGCAGCTACATATACAAATACAGGCGGACTCTGTCGTTTCAGATACGGTCGGGTTTATCAATTTCTGGTTTCAGTCCTTCATCATCATCATCATATCGCGCTGGTAGCACGGATATCCCTGACCCTCTCTCGCCACTCCTCCCTATCGTTCATCGCCCTAGGTAGGTCTTCAGGACAACATCCTGTATCCTCACATAGCTGCTGAATGTATGTTCGTGCTGGTCGTCCTGCTTTTGCGCGGCAATGTGTGGGAATCCATAAGAGTACATCTCTTATGAGTTCGTCCCTACTTCTCCAGCAGTGTCCTGCATGTCTGGTTCTTCTAACTTGAATAGTTTTCGTGATAGGGGGCAGGTGGCCGTACAGTTGGTGTCTTGTGGGGTGTTGCTGCCAGGACTTGTTCAGGATTGCACGCAGCATTCTTGTGTAATTGCCATCTAGCTTCTTCTCCAGCCGTTTTGTTAGCGTCCATGTAGTGCATCCATATAGCAGTATCGATGTGACCGCTGCCTGGAAGAAACTGCGTTTCATTTCAGTCCTTAGTGAGACACAATTCTTAAAATCCTATGCTAACCATACTATGCTGACCCCATCCACAACGCGCGGCGCATCTTGTGGTATTTAAAGCCTCAATTCATCTCTGCCGGTCGAGATCCGAAAATATGATCTGATTTGATCAGATCAGAAAAACTTCACTGATACATTCAGCAGTAGAAAAATGAACTACTCTTACAAAATCTTCAAATTCTCTAGACCATCTTTTCTGGGTATGACGTCATCCACACTCCAGTCCCATTTACAGTCTGAGGGTTTATTGTGGCATATCATGTTTGTCGTATCATCTCCGCCCGGCCGTAAGACTGCACCATCTGACTATGCACCTGGACTAAGAGACCCGAGTAGTTCAAAGCCTTACCGAACTAAATAATAAAATATAATTGTGACATGACGTGCAGTTGAGTACTTAATTAATATGTAAAAATTAGAATTTATTAAGTATATTCTAATTTATATATATATATATATATATTAATTAGAATATATTTTTGTTTTTGACAGTGTTCGCCAATGGCCCGGGAGACCTGGGTTCAATCCCAGGTCGAGTCATACCAAAGACTTTAAAAATGGTACTTGATACCACCTTGCTTAACACTCAGCATTATAAGCTACGGTTCAAGGGTAAAGTGGAGCAATCCTGGGAATGGAGTAGCGCCCTCCCCTACACCTTGGTGTAGTAGCTATCGAAAAGGGAGCCTTCTGGTCACCCTCGACTATGGTCGCTAACTTTACTTTTACTTACTTATATATATCAAAAACAAAAAAGATCCTTAAAATAAGTATATTTTTGTTCAAGGTTTATATTGACCTAAAAAGTTGGTTGATCGTTCCTAAAGGTCAGTTAAGTGCGAGACAAGCATTTATGATTTTAAAGGTCAGCAAATTTATTTGATTTTTCTTTTGTCAACTAACTTTATCAATCATACGGGTCATTTCGTAAAACATATTTTTCTAGTCCTTATCTTGAAGGTCAATGTCAAAAGAGAGATTTAATTTAGCTCCACCCTAAATAAAGGTGAGCTCGGCATGGCTCATCCAGTCAGATGAGGCTGAGAATATTTGTTCAACCCCAATTGCTCTAAACCTGTTCCCATTGGTCAAAATATCTAAAAAGGGTTTTCTCTATACATGTAAGATATAATCCTGAACTAGAATTGGATGACCAATGGGAATATGACACCTAATTGTCTCTTATTGGACAACCAATCAGAAACCGTTTTAGTCCAGATATTGATCTATAAAAATGGGATAATTAAACGAATACTCAGAGATGATAAGAAAAAGGGACCAAAAAGAAACCCAAGACAGGTCCGTACAACCTTCAGACGTTAAAAAATTTCAAAGTCCCAGACTTTAAAGACGTTAGTGTTACTCTAACTGCACCTCATCGTCCCTCTTCCTCTCTCGATATTCTTTCTTCTTCTGTTTGCTGGAAAGCAAACCTCGTTTGTTTGTAATTCATTGTCTCACAAACTTGTTTCAATAAAAACAATTTTTGTTGTTGCTAAACAATGGGTTTTCTCTATTGTTTGAGTTGCTAGACAATCTAGCCACTCATATTACCTGACCGTCAGAAGAAGATCCTGCTGAATTGTGTCAACCTCCATCCGTGGATCTTTCAAACACAACGTGGGCACGGAAGGATTTGACAAAGCAAACACCGGGAAGCTAATGTGGTAGTCACGAACACAATAGCCACAAGTACTGTGACCTGTAGTCACACCACATTGGGCTCCGTGACTAGCATAGGACCACATAATTAACGAAAAATGATTAATATAAAAAAATCATTCCTTAATAATATAACGCATCCAGGTCAGATGTGAGCAAGGAGTAATGGAAATGAAGGGGTACTCCATACTCCTTAGATCTCTAGAACTGGAGCCTCACCATCAGATGTAGATTAGTATCATACCCAAGACACCTCTTCTTGGGGATATACATGGTGCGTTTCACTAACTTAGAATCTCGCTCGTATTTTGGTTTCTTAGTTGATATATAAATTCAGTATTCACTTGTTTACAATGACGGTTTGTTCAGCATTTCTGAAGAAAAGTAAAGTTACGGTCTTCTAATAGTGTCACGTGATATTGAGGTAAAAGTCAGACTTGGAAATCTCTCTTAAATTAACCTGACGTCTTCACTTCCATTCATTGCTCGTAAAAGATTTAATGCGACTTCAGCAAAGCCAGAGTCACACGATAAGTTCAAATTTAAAATAAAGTTTACGTACTTGAAGTAATTACTTCGATTCGAGGCTGCCTGTTGTTCTAAACTATCAGTATGTACGTTTGATCGCTTGTGTTGAATTATAGAAAGTGTGGATTGTTCTTACGATCATTTCGTGTGTCAGTGTATTAGACGCAACCTTCTCAACTTTGAAATTCTCAGATTTAGGATTAGAACGACGGATATTCCTAACACGTGATTATCGCCGAAAATCAGTGAGCAAAAACACGCGAAAACTCACCCGGTTTCAAAGTCACTTTTGCAGAAGTTGACAAGCATCACAAAGCACTTAGAAAGCCCAGAGACATATCCCCTACTACATGAGTTAAAATAAATATCGTCTTCCTTTCTCTTTTCTGGATTCATAAATGCGTATTTTTGGGAAATGCACACTTGCCCAGACGTATCATGAGAAGAAATCGATCGATACAAGCATTGCTTATAGTTTAATCCATAGCAGGTTCAAGATATCTGAAATTCAACATGGCCGACGTTAATGTCGTCTGCTTTATCTAATGCCTCCTCTCCTTGCCTGGCATGATTGATACTTTGCTAAACTAAACGGATCAAGTGTGTTAATTGAAGCTTTCGAGTGGTAATCCTTGGGGTTTGTCGTTTGGCATCTCCAGAAGTCGATTTAGGTGCAATCAGAATGATTCATGTTTGAGACGCTTTTACGGATTATTCAACTGTTATCTTTATTTTACAATTCATCTATCGACTCAGCCCAGTTAAACATCAGAGCCATCCTGTCCATATATAACACAATAAATGTCCTATATGTCTTTTCATCTGTATTCTTTTGAAACATTATGCAATAAAATTCTTTCTTGTTTTTGTCCTTGGGCAGAAAGTGTTACTTCCTAATTGCTTATGTCTAAAATAAATGGAAAAGATTTATTTTTTTCTCCAAACTTCGCTTTTGTGACATGGGTAATTACATTTTCAAATATACCCATTTTTCAGAATATTATGGGTAGATTCAGTGCTAATAGAGAATTTTTGGATTTTTTTTGTTTGTCTTTCTATGAATATATATTTCGATTCATGTGTTTATTTAGGTTTTATGTAAATAAAAAGATGTAAATTTCGAATGAATGCATACGCAAGTCAAAAGTAGCTGGCCACCTTAAAAAAAGTGTTTTTTTAATGAGACAAGTTAACCACCACAATGTTTTTGTCTTTCCTTTTTTTAATACAAAATACAAGTCTTCCTCAGTAGCTTTAATCTTGGTATAACCAGATATCTTTTGAAAAATTGATTTAAAGGCGTTTTTCTTCTAAAGTCAGAGCAAAAAAAAAAGTTTTCCAAAAGTTACATTATATCACCACTTGAACTCACATTAGACTATATTATGTTGAATTACTGCTAACTAGATGCCACCTGTTTTACATATACAGAGGACAATTTAATTAAAGTGACCAGTTTGCGTGGCAGAAGGCTGACTGCTCCAAATATCATTGCATAACTGAACCAATGTCGTGGAAAAATGTGTGAACATACACGGTGAAGAGAAAACTCCGTGAAGCTGGTCTATATGACTGAATTGCTGTCAAGAAAACACTGCTGGGGAAGCAAAACAATCTCAAAAGGCTCCAGTGGGCCAAGGTGCATAAAGACTAGACAATAGAGCAGTAAAATAAAGTTTTTGGACGGACGAATGAAAGTTTGAAAAATTTGGGTCAAATAGGAGGGTCTATGTGCAACAAATAGTTAGTGAAAGAGCTGCCACCCTTTCGTATCGCACCAACTGTAAATAATGGAGGAGGCTCTGTTATGGTTTTGGAGGCTTTTACCAATTGCAAAATCGGGGATTTGCACTAGGTGAAGTGTAAATTGAACCAGACCACAGCATCACGCGATCCCATCTGCAACGCTACTTGTGGCTCAAAGATTTGTACTCATGTATAATAATGACCCAAAGTATTCGAGTAAACTCTTCCAGAGATACATTAAAGCAAAGAGCAATGAGTACGTCCTTCAATTGATGTCTTGGCCGGCGCAATCAACCGACTTAAATTCTGTTGAACAGGTGTTGGATGGACTTGAGTGAAAAGTCAAAGCTAACCAACCCACAAGAGCATTTCACATTTGGCAACTCTTGCCGGAAAACTGGGAAGAACTATCTTCAGTCCACTTCCAGTCTTGGGTGGAAAGAATGCCAAGAATCTGTAAAGCCGTGATTTTGGCAAAAGAGGGTAATTTTGATAAAGCAAAAGTTTTAGTTTTTTATGTTTTTTCGTTTAATTTGTATTTAATGTGACTCGTTAAGACAAGTATTTTGATATAATAAATAAAAAGAACACTGTCGGGTTTAACTTGTTTCATGAAAAAATAACACTTTTACGATGAGGAATAAATATTTTTGAGGCTGAGCCAAATACATTTGACTAGTAGTGTATATATTTTGATAAATATGTTTTCTACAGTTTTTATGTACGTTTGCCTATTTTTACATAGAAAATAGGTTTATTCCAACAGTTCATTTTTCAAGGCACAAAAGCAAAGTTTGAAGGAAAAAATTATCCTTTTCTATACTTTTACAACAGAAGCAATTAAGAAGAAGTAAAAGAAACTATCTGTGCTATATAATGTTATACAGAGCACAAAAGTAAAGATTGAAGTGAATTGCCATTTTCTATACTTTTAAAAGAGAATTTCTAACAGGAATTAAGAAATAAAACATACTTCCCAAAAACAAAATGGGTGTCATATATCTACTGATTTGTTTGGCCGAGACGTAAAAAGAGAAGAAAAAAAAAAAAGAAAAAAAGGAAAAAAAAAAAAAAATAAACAGATCATCAATATTTCAGTAATTGTGCAATTACATTGAGCTAATAAAATACAGAATAATTATTGTTAGTTTCATGAACAACCATGATCATTTAAAATTTCAGTAATTACTGAATTAAATACAAAATAGAATATTTATAACAATTAAATTTTATCAAAATATTCTGGATGCTTGAAGGCTTTTTTCTAAAAATAAGCGAGCTAAAATTTATATATATATATATAAATGTATATAAATAAATATATATATAAATATATATATATATATATATAAATATATATATATATGTGTGTGTGTGTGTGTGTGTGTGTAGGTTTCATTTTTTCTTTTAAACATATTTGATGAAATTGGGCAGACATTTCGTATCTACCAATTCTGTCTTTGATTCATTCAAGTCTCATGACTTCTACAAATCTGTCGAGATATTTAACACTTCTTCTTTTCGACATTTGTTTCAAATCTCAACACCTCAAAACATATTCTTGTCCCTACAAAAAACATTCTAACAAAAAATACCTCCATATTACACAAAGAAAAAACAAAGAAAAACACCGATTTTTTAAGCTCTCGTTATAACAACCCTTCCATAAGTAAGATCAACTTCGAATATAGCAGTCACATTCTAAAATGCCAATAGCACATCTCCCGCCAAATCTTCTTACCTCCAGTAAAAAAAATTCTTATCTTCTGCAAAATCCGCTTCCACTTGTTCTTCTTCCTTCTTTTTATAAAAATATATTGACTCATCATATGTTTATCGTTTCATCATTCTCACCCAAGAAGATGGCACCAGCTGGGACCGAAATATCTTTGGAAATATACAGTGGCTTCCTAAATTCATTCCATCCAAATGTTAGTCAAGCCGTACGGATACTTGAACACATCAAAGACAGAATTGACAGATACGAATTGTCAGTCCTTTTTAATTATATATATATATATATATAAGCTTGTTTGATTAAATAATTGAGAGACATTTTATCTACATAATTTTATTAAGATTTTTTCAAGTTTCCGGATAAGTTTCTAGTTTTAGTTTTAAATTAGTAGATGAATTTACAAAAATTGTCCCTAGCGCTTTCGGACATTTCATAGGCCATCATCAGGGGTTGTTGCAAGTGTAAAGATTGTTTTTAAAAGGAGTTTATTTATCATAACACTTCAAAATTACGTAAACGCAAAGTTGGATAAAACTGAAATGCCGATGATATTGAATGAATTTAAACGAATTTAAAACAAAACGTTGTCAACGGAAATAGAATATTATCAAGAAAAATAGAATATTAAAAAAAAGTATTTCAAAATATTCTTGCTATTTTAAAAGTTAATTCTATCAATTCTTGGTTCTTTTGTTTTTTTTATTGGGCTTCTTGGATATATACATACATACATACATACACACACACACACACACACACACACACATATATATATATATATATTGAAGAGAGTATATTTAGGCAGCAAATTATTATTCAAGCAAGTTTTGTTAAAGACGATGGAACACGGTTTATTATTTTTGATTTTGTTTTTTTATGACTTCTCGTTATTTTTCTAGTATCGGGATCCTTTAACATCTAGATCCCGACACAAGAAAAGTAATAAGGAAACTTGAAAAAATAAAATTAACAATAATAAAAAACACTTTCACTATGATAGGTCCAAATAAAATAATGCGATCAGCTTCCTGACAGACTCAATCACTTACTTGAAAGTGAGTGGCCAAGTTATAATCCTATAATTATTTATTATTTCTTTTTTTTTTAACAGGAAGCATAAAGCAAAAGCAAAAGCAAAAGCAAAACAAAACAAAACAAAACAAAAACATATGTTCCAAATCGAGAAAAAAATGTCTCGAAGATGCGAACGATAAGATAAAATTGGTTTTTGATGAAAAAGGAAAAAAAAAGACATTCAAAATGCCGAGCATATCTAGTTACTTGTCAGCATGAAGACGTTTTTGTTATTTTGTTATTTGTTTGGGACTAAAAGAACCTCATGCGATAGTACATGCGGTCTCTAAAAGTTTGAGACAAGAAAATAAACGGTCAAACCGTGAAGATGTGTCGGCCATATTGACTTTTTCGAGTCACATCAGTTCAGCCCAACAAATTTTCTGTTAATACGGTGAATAGACGCGAATCTGAAAGAACTTTTGTTTCATTTTATTTTTATTAATTTTGTGTGTCTGAAACCTAAAAGAAAAGAATATTTAGGAAATTGAAACCCATCAAGAAAGTTCGAAGAAAGACGGTAAACAAATTTTTTTTGAGTCGAAGCAAAAGAAAATCAGAAGAAAACTAAATGAATGAAACTAAAAGAAAAAAAAGAAAATAGCCAAAAAGAAGAGGAAAAAAAGAAGGAAAAGCAAAAAAAAAGAAGAGAAATTTATAAATGGAAGAAAATAGTAAAATATAGATGAGAAAAAAAAAACAAAAAAAAAAAAAGAAAGAAAAAATGTCCGTAAGAAAACAAGAAAAAACTGAATGAAAAAAAAAAAGGGAACAATGAAATAATAGATAAAAGCGGGAAGCAGAAATTGAAAAAATTGAAAGAAAAATGCATGAAGAAAGGAAGAAAAAACGAATGGAAAAAAAAAACTCCAAAAAATTGAAATAAAAGAGAAAAAGAGAGAGTCAGAAGTTGAAAAAAAAAAGAGTAAAAGTAAACATTGAATAAAAAAAATGAAACAAATGAAGTAAAAGTGAAAAAGAAGGAAGCTATATTGAAAAAAAAAAGAAAGAAAATGTGTGGAAAAAGCGAAGAAGAAAAAAACGAATGAAAAAAAGAAAAGAATTCAACAAAAGAGAAAAGGGGCTAAGTGTAAGTTAACAAAAAGAAGTGAAAAAAAAGGAGAAAAACTGAATGAAAAGAAAACCCCATAAGAATGAAATGACAAAGAAAAGAAAGAAGCAAAAAAAAGAAAAGACAAATATAGGGGAAAAAATTACGAATAAAATGAAAAAGGAAAGAAAAAAAAGTTCGGAAAATGAGGGGAAAATAAAAGAAAAAAAATCGATTAAAAGAAAGATAATAGAGAAATAGTTAGCCCAGTCGGCTGGGGCTGTAGAATACACCGACTGCGTCTCTGCAGAGGGGTAAGACTCCCACAACGAGTGTCCTGTTATGACACTAAACAACCTGATGTTGGGGATCCAGTAATGCTGGAGCTTTAGGGAATGCGAAGTACCTTCGCTCCCAGGTCCACTCTGGTCCGAAGTGGTAGCACCAGATAGGGTCTTATCTATGGGTCAAATAGAACTAAACTGTGTACTAATGCTAAACTGAATTGTTTGAAATAGATCTGTTTTGATATTAAACTGTGTTTAAACAAAACACTATACTTATACTAAACTACATTGTTTGAACTTTTATCAAAATGAATTAATTAGACATTAAATGAACCAAAAGGGTTGATACTTCGTAAAACAAAATAACCAATTAACGAAGAGAAGTAGTAAAAGTTGGATTAAAAAGGCGGGAAACGAGAATAAGTAACAGGAAGTTTAAAGAAATAGGAAGGAAGAGAAAACGAAGGCAGTATTAGAAGTCAAAAAAGAAAAAGATGTTATGAATGAACATGATAAGAGTTGAAGATTAACGAAAAAGAAAAAAAATAGAAATATCAAAAATTGAAGAAAAAAGTACAAAAAAAAAAAAAGAGAAAAGAAATTGAAGAGAAAATTATGAACGAAAATATGGAAGAATCAAAACTTGAAGAAGAAGAAGAAGAAGAAGAAGAAGAAGAAGAAGAAGAAGAAGAAGAAGAAGAAAATGTGGAAGTATCAAAACTTGTCGAAAAGAGAAATAAAAGAGAAGAAGAAGAAGAAGAAGAAGAAGAAGAAGAAGAAGAAGAAGAAGAAGAAGAAGAAGAAATATTAAAAAATTGAAGAAAAGAAAAATTAATGCTAAAACGAATAAAATAAGAAAAAAGACAAGTATCGAAAAAGGAAAGAAATAAGAAGAAAAAGGAAAATTAAAAACTGAAGGAGTGAAAAGGTGGCCTAATGGATTGGATTAAGTCAAGAAGAAGAAATATCATAAACATTCAAAGACAAAATAATCGAAAAATGAATTAAAATTAAAATCAAAATGTAAAATTTAAAAAAAAAAACAACTATTATAAAAATGGAAAGAAAAATTGAAAGAAAAAGATATTGCGGGAAAATAAGGGTTATATTTTTTGTTGTTTTATTTCGATATGGGGTTTTTAAACCAAAATGCCATTTCGAATGATCAATGTGAAAAATCGATACAAGCAATTCTGAACGAATGAATATTATTTCAAAATCCCCGGCTTCAGGCCCTTTGGACCAGGCATTCATTAAAAATGATTTGAGACCCGTCCCTAATTGTGCAAAAAGAAAAAAAAAAGACATGATTAGGGATATTCCTGAGTTAATAGTCAAGTGATCCGTTATGACACATTTAGTGAATTACAATTAGCCGACCGAATAAACCACTACATCTCCGATACCAGATAATCTTTCTCTCTCTCTCTCTCTCTATATATATATATATATATATAATCAGCATCATCATCAGTGCCAATTCACGTTGACAGCACAACATTTTCTGACACACTCTCAACCCTCCCACTCTTTCTCCATTCATTTCTAACACCTATCGCTCCTGGCTACATTCTGTGTTCATACAGAACTGATGTAAGTCTTTACGGGTCGGCCAACACTGGAATGTCCATGTGTTGGGGTCTATAAGAGAAGGTTGCCTGTGAGTTTGTCCTTGCTTCTACAGCAGTACCAAGCATGTGTTGCTCTTCTTATTTAGATGGTTTGTGCGATGGGAGGTAGGCTGCCATACAGCTGCTGCATCCAAGATTTGAGCAAGACAGCACGCAGGATCCTTGTGAAGTTCCCATCTAGCTTTTTCTCAGTGTGTTTTGTAAGCGTCCATGTGATGCAACCACACAGTAGTACTGACATGGCAACAGCTTCGAAGAAATTCCGTTTTATCTTATCAAGCTGAACCTTGATGCGTAGCCTGGAGCAGACAGCAGCAAGCATCGGTCCCTAATTGAACTCAGATAAAACAGATTTCATATACCTTGGTAGCAATATCTCATCAACTAAAAGCGATATCAACATACGAATAGGTAATGCATGGACTGCTATTGATACGTTAATGACCAAATAGAAATCTGATCACTCTGACAAAACCAAAACGGGATTTTTTCCAAGCTGTACTACTGTATGGTTGCACCACATGGACTTTATCAAAACGCCAGGAGAAAAAGCTAAATGTGTACTACACAAGAATGCTACGTGCTGTTTTGAACAAATCCTGTAGGCAGCAACCTACAAAACATCAACTGTACGGCCACTTACCTCCTATCTTGCAAACCATCCAAGTAAGATGATTAAGAAATAGTGGGCTATGATGACGAAGTAAAGACGAACTCATAAGTGTCTTTTTCCTTTGGACTCCTACTCATGGACACACCAGTGTTGGCCGGCTAACCTGTAAAGACTTATGTTCATCAGCTCTGTGTGAACACTATACACCATCTAGAGAACTTATCTAGAGCAATGTCCGTTATGAATAGATAGAGAGAGACAGAGAGAGAGAGAGAGAGAGAGAGAGAGAGAGAGATAGGGTAAGCTTTGCTGTGAGCATGCCTTGATGATGATGAATATACTTCAAGTGTTTCTTTTTGTGCAAGCCGAGTCTGCTTGAGATTTGAAAACATCGTCATCCTTAGAATGAAAGGAATTCAAACAAATTCAAATAGCTGAAATCTCACAATAACGAGTAAATATCGTACATCTAATTAATATTTGAAATCTTTACTCACAACATCATCGGAGCAATTTTAAAGTGATTCATGTTACTCCATAATAAAAAGTTTAAAAAGGAATGACATCTATCTATCTATCTATCTATCTATCTAGATGTGTATACTATGACTGGTTGATTGATTGGTTCTTTGGGTTTTATGGCATATCAACCTTTTTAGGTTATTTAACGCCAAATCCATTTTCATACAAATAATCAGTACTATTCAAACGATTCAGTTTAGCATTCATTGTCAAAAACAGTTCTATTTCAAACTATTCAATTTAGCCAAACAATTGTAATTCTGTCAATTCAGTTTAGTATAAATATAGATTTTGTTTTCGCTCAGTTAAATATGAAAACTTCTATTTTAAACATTTCAATTTAGCATTAGTACGCAGTTTACATGTCAAAATAAATGTCAAAAAAGTTTTATTTCGAACAATTCAGTTTAGCGTAACTATAGTTTCAATGTCAAAAACAGTTCTATTTCAAACGATTCAGTTTAGCATAAGTACGCAGTTTAAATAACAAAAGAGTTATATTTCAAGTAATTCAGTTTAGCATAAGTACACAGTTTAGTTCTATTTGACCCATAGATAGGACCCAATTAGATGCTACCATTCCGGCTCAGAGTGGACCCGAGAACGATGGCAATGAAGGGGTACTCCGCATTCCCCAAAGCTCAAACAATACCGGAACCTCACCATCAGATTGTTTAGTGTCATAAATAGGATGCTTGTTGGTGGGCGGGAGTCTTACCGCTCTACAGAGGTGCAGTCGGAATATTCTACAGCCCCAGCCGACTGGGCAAGTGTACTGTAGATGAACTATTTGTAAGTAGTAATGATGTTTTGGTCCCGAAACCATGTCTGACCCCAGAATGATCATTAGCGGTAAGAGAAAAACAAAAAAATATCATATTAATCACTTTTATTTATTGATTTAATACTTGTGAGTTTTTTTTTCACTCGTACTAACTGATGCTTACTCACAAGAGTCCGAGTGACAGCAAGTCTCTATAGAAATCCAGGACTTTTCTTAGTATCCTAACCGAATTTAGTAGCACTGTGATATGGTTGGTTTTCTGCTTATAGATTGGCTCGTATACACACACACACTCACACACACACACACATATATATATATATATATATATATATATATATATTTATATACGGAGAGTAACTCAGGGATAGAGGGAGAGAAAGAGAAAGAGAGAGAGAGAGAGAGAGAAAGGGGAGTGGAGAGAAAGAAAGAGCTCAGATCTATGTATGGTGAAAGACTGTTTCTCATGCACAAATGTTTCGTATTTCGGAAATTAATATATGTCCAAACATGATTCAGAACTGCACAAATACTTAGGAAAGTTTGACTTACAAGTTTTTCAAAGATGCCCAACGGCTTATTGATTCGCACAAACACGCCACCAAATTTAGCAAAAGAGAAAAAAAAATGCTCATTAAAGTGTGAAATTGTGTGTGTGTGTGTGTGTGTGTGTGTGCGTGTGTGTATGTGTATGCGCGCGTGTGTGTGTGTGTGTGTGTGTGTATTTCTGTGTCTTCGTGAGCTTCTGTTCATTTATGCAGTTATGTTGGCTAATGCACATGTGTGTCTCCACATAAAACAGGTGCAAGATGCACAAAAATATTAATTCAAACAGTAACAACGTATCTTTATATTTATTTACCCGGTATTTTTGGAGGTTTGACACGAGGACATCAAGGGCTGGAGCCGTCGAGTCGTGGCTAACTGTGAAAACGTTGTGAGTTCAAATTTCAGTCTTGCTATTGCGTTAACTTTTGCAATAATACCTTTGGGAAAGGCATGAACTCTCTTATTCCCACCTCTGCTATGACTTGAGAAATATATATATATATATATATATATATATATATATTTCTCAAGTCATAGCATATATATATATATATATGTGTGTGTGTGTGTGGAGGGATGTAGAAGACTTCCTGATCCCAAAAGATTTGTGACGGTATATTGTACATATAAGATATTTATTCATGATTTATATTTAGACTTGCTGATTCATATATGTTTGGACATTCAGAGACGAAACACACACACACACACAAACACACACACACATATATATATATATGCGCGTCCACTTATATACAGGGTGTCTCAAAATAGATGCAACCTATTGATATGATCTTGGTTTATGAGTGTAACAAGCTCATTGGCGGTTATTTGGAACTCGTCCTCTAAAAATGCACCCTTTGAGCTAGAGACATCAAATTAGTATTTTTTTATTATTATATCAGCTTTCAGGACATGCAATTTTTTTAGTTTCTTATCTCAGCAATAAATCATTATCGTATTAATAGGTTGCATCTATTTTGAGACAGTTTTCAATGATTTTGTTTCCAAATAAGTAGCGACGAATATATTCTTTCCTCTCTTATTCAAGGCATTGCGATCGACGATTAATAGTTGTTATAGTATACTATTTTCAAATCTGAAACAAAAAAAACACACATTATTAGTCAAGTTATTAGCAGTCACGTGTGTCCCATATATATTGATACACCCTATACACACATATATATATATTGAGAGAGAGGAAAGAGAGATAGAGAGAGAGAGAGAGGAGAGACATCTTATATATAAAATTATAATTAACTTTACCTCTAAAAACGGTCGAAATCAGTAAAATATAGTCATCTACGAACAACAATGTTACATGGATTATGATATAAGCCAAGGTTAATTCAGAGGTGAACTTAAATCCACACGACTTGAATGTCAACGCATTGTGTGAATATAAGCTTACCTAGAGATCCTGAGCGTGAAACTTAGAGTTATAAGCATTAACTAATAAAAAACCCATTAGTCGGCATTACGATAATAATAGAAAGACGCAAGTAGAAAAATGATAAAATGCTTACGAACACTGACTCCAAATGGATAGAACATGAACCTTAATGGTGCTGCCTTAAATAGGGTGGACAAACTTGGGGTGACACGTGAACGTCTAACGAAACAATTAAACAAACCAAGCAGTCATGGCTAATTTGATGCATTCTGCTAGGACAGGTGTTCTGACACCAAATATAGAAACGTCAATTGAAGACCCTTAGATTCCAGATGCCCAGTCGGCTGGGGCTGTAGAATACACCCGACTGCATCTCTGCAGAGGGGTAAGACACCCACCAACGAGAGTTCTGTTTATGACACTAAACAACCTGATGGTGAGGTTCCAGCAATTTTGGAGCTTTGGGGAATTCGGAGGACCCCTTCATTGCCATTGCTCCCCAATCCACTCTGACCCGGAGTGGTAGCATCAGATAGGGTCCAATCTATGGGTCAAATAGAACTAAATTGCGTACTTATGCTAAAATGTATTACTTGAAATAGAACCGTTTTGACATTTAAAATACGTACTTAAGCTAAAATAGATTATTCTAAATAGAAATGTTTTTTGAAATCGAAATTGTAGTTATGCTAAAGTTAATTGTTTGAAATAGAACTGTTTTGGACAAAAACTAAACTTTACTAAACTGAATTGTTTGAATTAGATCTGTTTCACTATACTGAATTGCTTGAAATAGAAATGATTTTGACAAACTGTTTACTTGTCTAAACTGAATTGTTTGAAATGGAACTGTTTTTGTTTGCTAAACTGAATTGTTTAAAATAGAAATGTTTTGACATTTAACTGTGAGTAAACAAAAACTATACCAAGCTGAATTCTTAGAATTAGAAATGTTTGACGAAACTGAATAGCTTGGAATAAAAATGTTTTTGACAATTAAACTGTACTTGCATTAAAACTGCGTGCTTATATATAAATGAATTGTTGGGAACAGAACTGTTGATTTGTATAAAATGGATTTGGCATTAAATAACCTCCAAAGGTTGATATGCCATAAAATCCAAACAAACCAAACCAAACCAAACATAAATGCCTCAAAATAATTTTCTTTCGGTACATGGATATGTGACGTCACTTTTTGCATATTTTGTCCCTTTTCTTATGGTTCATCAACTCCTAAAAAACGTATTTTTAAAATAATTTTCAAAACAATTTTTCCCAAAAAAGCATTTTCCTGATGATGCCGTCAGATTGCAACTCATTGAAAACAAACAAAAAAAAACTACATGAATTCCTATTTGTCTTATCACTTTTATTAATATCTTCTTCTTCTTCTTCTTCTTCTTCTTCTTCTTCTTCTTCTTCTTCTTCTTCTTTCCTTCGATTCTCATCTCTTCTCTTATCCTTTTTTTTCTCTTTTTCTTTCCAGTTCTTATCTTTTCTGTCTCTTCTCCCTCTTTATATGTTTCTTCTTCGTCTTCTTTCTAATCCATTATATTTGTCGTTGGTTCCATTTGTTTTACATCATTTCCTTACACAATCACGTGATACTTTTTGAAATATAAACGCTGATTCATTGATTGAACAGTTGTATATTCTTTGTTTGTACATATAAATCTTATTAAACACCCATTGTTGATCTAACAATACTTGGTATCATCATCTTTTAAAGTCCTGATGTTGGTTTATTAAAGTCGAAACGTTATGGCATCGACTTTATTTGACAATAAATATATAAATTTGTATTTCAATTTTTACACACACACACACACACACACACACACATATATATATATATATATATATATATATATACACGTTCTCCCTCACATTCAACTCAAAGAGGTAGAATGAGAAACGAAAAAAAAAACTACAATTGGCTTGTCAACTTGATTTTTTAAATCTGTCTTGACAGTGAATGTTTTATTCGGGGATAATACACTCATTATTTACTCGTTAAGAATAAATGTATATATATAAATAAGTAAATAAATACAGATATTAGAATCACACCTAAGTGAAAGAAAAATTAGAAATTAGTATCACACCCCAGTCAGAAGAAAACTCAGAAATTAGAATCCCACCCCAGTCAGAAGGAAAATCAGAAATTAGAATCCCACCCCAGTCAGAAGAAAAATTAGAAATTAGAATCCCACCCCAGTCAGAAGAAAAATTAGAAATTAGAATCACACCTCAGTCAGAAGAAAAATCAGAAATTAGAATCCCACCCCAGTCAGAAGGAAAATTAGAAATTAGAATCACACCTCAGTCAGAAGAAAAAATTAGAAATTAGAATAACACCCCAGTAAGTAGAAAAACATTTGTCTCTGGAAAAGAAACTCGAAGTCTGAAACATGTATAGTGAAAACAAAACCCTAAAATATCACTTTGAAATTCATTTGCAGACCTAACTTTTTAAACATTTACTTTTCTTTCATTGAACTAAGAAAAAATCTCTCTGTCTCTCTGTCTCTCTCTCTCTCTCTCTATATATATATATATATATATATGACATAATGTGATACGACGTGTGTTCGAGAAATATCGAAACGGAAGGTGCAGTTACCAGGACGGAAATGAGCACTAAATAAAACAATAATTTTCATGATTACACAATGCTAGGTGAAACGGTCAGCGAGCTGACATTAGATTCGTTGCTAAGGATACGGCAAGAATGATAGCATCATTGTACAGATAGAAACTATTTCTTACTCCAGAATCCATAGAAGAACCAGCCACACACAAAAAAGGTGTCTTCTTTGTAAATTTGCACTGATTCTAGTTCCTCCAAGGAAATCTTTTTCAGTATTGATAAAATTACTCAATCAAAGGCGTCGATTAGTTTGATTATTATTATATACTCCTTTTCGATTTTTCCACGCCAGTATTAGTTGATGGTTTCTCACTGGAGTTTGAGTGACAGCAAGTCTCTGCAAGTCTCACAGACTCCTCTCAGTATTCTGGCCGATCTTAATAATGCCTTAGTCCTCTTATTTTCCAAGTCCTCTAGTCCCTGTATCAATCCTTCAGTGACTGTAACAAGAGCTCCAATTATAATTGGAATCACCGTCACTTTATTATTATTATTTAGACATCTCCTCTTTTTATTGTCTTCTCACATCAACCTTTGATTAAAAAGAAAAGGATCTTTGCAGAAAAACATACACTATTGATACAATATCTACATGTAGATCGCATTCTATTCAGTTTCCGAGGTTAAAGTGATGGACTGCGGAATCGTAGTACGTGAGTTCGTACTCCAGTCGCGCTATTAAGTTCACTTTCGGGCAAATACCCTTGGCAAAGGTATGAACCCCCTTATCCTCCCAGCTATGGGTTAAATAGTACCACTACTGTTCTTCTAGGAGAATGGTTTATGGCATTAAATAACCTACAAAGGTTGATATGTCATTAAACAAAGAAACCACACCAAACCAATCAGTTTCCGAAAATTCCCTCTTAAATTTGTTTTCTTACGATTTTTTTTTCAGAAACCACCCAATTTTATCTTAGACTTTTCTACACTATCGCCGTTTTTGATCTGATTAGACAATTTGTTCCAAAAATATATGGCCCCCTTTGCAAAAAATTCAATTCGTTAGTAGACTTAATGTTTGAATTCTGTCTTGACAGTAAATTTCTTGTTCGAGGAAAAATATTGAAAAAATGTCTACTACAATTAAAAACTCAATAATTTATCTCAAAATTTCAATTAGATCACCAGTCATCCTTTCCAATTTTAGTATATGTACAGCCGAAGCTAGTACTCACCATTCATCCTTTCCTGTAAAGAAATTAGTCCTAATTAATCTAATCTCTCTCTACCTCTCTCTCTCTCTCTCTCTCTCTCTCTCGCGCGCGCGCGCGCGCACACACGCTCTTCCCCCTCCTCCCCCTCCCCTCTCTCTGTAACAGTAATGTTTAACGCTGTTCCAAATAGGACATCAGTACTGCTATAGGTTGAAAGTTCTACCCGGAACAGCATCATTCCAATGTAATATGAAATGAACACGAAAAACTCTGTGTTACAATTTACAGATTTACAAGTCTTACATAAAACATTACAACGGCTAACGCATGGTATACGCTGTAATTGATTTTAACTGATTGAAGTCCTTCTGATAATATGGAGTTCCTAACTCTCTCTCTCTCTCTCTCTCTCTTTCTCTAGCGCGCGCTCGCTCGCACACCCACTCGCTCTCATATCATCCGTCCCTATCGTCAAACATCTAGTGGGTCTTCTAGACTGCATCCCGTGCCCGCATAGAGATGATGTATGTAAGCCTTTGCTGGACGGTCAAAACTGGCACGTCCGAGTGCAGAAATTCATTTTTATCTTATAAAATTTGGTTAGGAGCTCTGTTGCTGATTTTTCGAACAGTGTGGCCAGAGATCCAACCTCAGCAGAACGCCTCCCTTGTTTACCTACATGTAGAGCGAAACAGTTTCGATGTATGACTTGAATTAGAGTCACAGTATTCTAATTTCCGATGACTGTTTTTTTTCCTTATCAATAGATTCTACTCTTATCGATGTTAAGGCGTAGTTTTCTAGCTAAACTATTTGTTGCTGGCTGTTGGTAAATGAAGTTCGAAAGTTTTATTAAAATTGAATAATTCATTGCTTTCGAAAGATTTTATTATCAGGTTTAAAAAAAAAACATTTGAAAATAAGTTTTCAAAATGTTCGTTCTACATTTTTTTCTCATTTCTCTCTCTGTTTCTTACTCTTTTTTTCTCTTCTATTTCACACTGACTGCACCTTTGCATTCCTCCAACGAATGTCCTGTTTATGACACTAAAGAATCTGATAGTGAGACTTTAGCAATGCTGGAGCTTTGGGAAATCCGGAGTACCTCTTCATTGCCATCGCTTCTAGGTCCACTCTGACCCTGAGTGGTAGCACCGGATAGGGCCATATCTATGAGTTAAATAAAACTAAACGTCATATTTACGTTAAACTGAATTGCTTGAAACAGAACTATTTACTAAACTGAATAGCTTGAAATAGAAATGTATTTGACAAATAAGCTGTGTACTCACATTTAAACGGCGTACTTATGCTAAACTGAATAGTTTGAAATGGAACTGGTTTGGTTTTATTTGGTTTCTTTGTTTAATGGCATATCAACCTTTGTAGGTTATTTAATGCCAAAGCTATTCTCCAGGAAGAATAGTAGTGGTACTATTTAGCCCATAGCGAGGAGGATAAGAGGGTTCATATCTTTCCCAAGGGTATTTACCCGAAAGTGACCGTAATAGTGCAACTGGAGTACGAACTCGCTTACTACGATTCCGCAGTCCATCGCTTTAACCATTACACTACGTGGACTTTCCCTGAAATGGAACAATTTTTGATATTAAAACTGTACTTACAGTAAACTGCATTGTTTAATATAGAACTGTTTTGACATTTAAATGTTTGTAAACAAAATCTATACTTACATTAAACTGAATTAACTGAATTAGAACTCTTTGAATAAAGTGAATAGCTTGAAAGAGAAATGTTTTTGACAATTAAACTGTGCACTAATGCTAAATTGAATTGTTTGAAACAGAACTGATTATTTGTTTAAAAATGGATTTGGTGTTAAATAACCTACAAAGGTTGATATGCCATAAAAATCTAACCAACCAACCAACCAACCAATTTCTTTCTTTCTTTCTTTCTTTCTTTCTTTCTTTCTTTCTTTCGCCTTGTTCCTTCCTTCTTCCCTTCAGCCCGATCAACCAAAGCAGACAATAAGCATTGGATGCATAGCTTTATCGCTTCCTGTTTTTTCCTTTCTTTTTTTTTTCTGTATTTCTTTCTGTTGTATAACGAGTTTATTTTCTTCTTCTTCTTCTTCTTCTTCTTCTTCTTCTTCTTCTTCTTCTTCTTCTTCTTCTTCTTCTTCTTCCAATCAAAATCAAATGGTGCATTATTCATCAGAGAAAAATCGTAGAACGTTATTTACAAGGCTTAGAAAAATAATCAGATGATAAAACGTCTTTTGTATGAACTTATGGAAAGAAACATTATTGTTTAAGCATTGTTTTTTCTCTTATAGCTCGCAACAAATAAAAGTCATGTTAAGACATGATATTCTCTGGATAAAAAATAGATTTATGACAAGTGCCTGAAATGAGAATAAACGTGAACATATTAAGCCGAGTTTTAACCTCTTACCGGAGTGTAATCGCTTCGGCGTGTTGGTGAAAAATCATTGGCAAAGACATTTGCTGTACCTGACTTCAAAGAAACTACCATTGTATTACTTATAATTTGAAGTAACAAGTTCTTTCTAATTTTCCGATAGGGAAAAAATGCCGATTATTATTATTATTGTTACTCCTTTAGAGTTTTTCACATCAGCGTTAGCTGATGGGCTTTCACTGGAGTTTGAGTGACAGCAAGTCTCCTCAAGTTTCCAGGACTCTTCTCAGTATTTTGGTCATTCTCAACAACACTGTAGTTTGGATGATTTTCACTCGTCTTCCAACTTCCAAGTCCTCCAATCCCTTTAACAATTCTTTTAGTTACTGTACCGAATGCACCAATCAAGATTTGTCTAATCGTCAACTTCATGTCCCATAGTTTTTTCGATTCCCTAGGAAGGTCTAGGTACTTATCCTTCTTTTCACTTTCTTTCAGTTTTATTGTGGTCAGCCGGGACAGCAAAGTCGACAATTTTGCAAGTTCACTTTTTTTCGTCGATTTCTATAAGGCCTAGTCTTCTGGCCGAGATTAAGTGATCCGTTTGCATGTCAAAGTCTCAAAGGAGTTTATGTGGGTCATTCTCCAGGACAACTGCTGGGTTGTGCATTTACCATTTGTTCGTATGGTCAACTTTAAATTTTTTACACACTTCACAGTGGATCACCTTGCCCACCCAATCGTGTCTAGTCTTATAGTCCTTCTGTGCTAATTTGCTGCATTATGTGATGGATGGTTTCGTGTCTATCACCACATAACCTACCTTCGCTATTTTGTTGCATCTTATCTATTCTCGCTTGGATTTGATTGGTTCTTATGGTGTTGTTTTGTGTTGCTTATTTATTTACTCTTGTCAGCTTTTCACATCAGCATTAGCTGGTAGTCTTTCACTGGAGTCTGAGTCACAGTAAGTTTCTTCAGGTTACCTGAACTTTTCTCAGTATTCTGGATGACCGCACAATGGTATAGTCTGTTTGGTCTTTATTCTTACTCAGATTTCAAATTCCGCCAGTTTTTCTTCCAAGTCTGGAGAGACTGTTTCAAGCGTACCAACTAGAATTGGTATAACCGTCAACTCGATGTTCCAGAGTTTTTTGTTTTCTAGCAAGGTTCAAGTATTTGTCTATTTTTTCGGGTTCTTTTTTTGTGGTCCGCTGCAACAGCAAAATTCATTCGATGGCACATTCTATTTTTCTTTTTAATTAAAACTAGGTCTGGTCTTTTAGCCAGGATTTGGTTATCAGTTCATATATCAAAATCCCAGAGAATTTTATGCATCTCAATATCTCAGACAGATTATGGTTTGTGTATATAACATTTTGTAGTATGGTAGAATTTTAATTTTTTGCACCATTCAGAATGGATCAATTTTCCCGATCAGTCGTGTCTAGTGTTGTATCGCTTCTGTGCTATTTCAATATTACGCTTCAAGTCTCGACACAGGAGCTCAGAAAAATCTTGATTGATTGATTTTAACGGCATATCAACTTGACAAGCGTTATTTTATTTAAAGAGGTTAGGGAATCGAGTTCTTTCTACGTTCATATTTACATGTTTTGCAGTTGTTTCTTAAGAATTCATTTTTTCAAACATGATTCTATTCAATACGAATAACTTTTAAATGGAGCTATTCGACCCATAGATAAAACCCGCACAGATTCTACAACTCCGGGTCAGAGTGCATCAGGGAGTAATGGCAATAAAAGCTTACAGCACACAGTCCAGATCTTCCGTACAGGAACCTCAGATGTAGCTTGGTGTTATACCCAGAACAACCCTCTTTTGGAAGGAGTCTCGCCTCCTGCAGAGGATACAGTCAACAGTTTCTAAGCTTTGCTTACTGGACTTGGAAGTAGAATATACTGACTGTATTTCTGATTGTGGATCTGTGTTTGACACCCATGTACCAAAATGGGTTCGAAAAGGATGGATTTAGCATCAAATGATCCATGGTTGATTTGTCATTAAACAAAGAAAACAAACCAAACTTAAATGTTATTTTCTCATTTTTGCTTAGTCTCACTCAAAAATACCAGTTGTACATAGGAAGTCACCCATCTAAGAACTAATCAGACTTACCGCTGCTTAACCTCGATAGTAAAACTAATTGGACGCGATGGATGAATGATTTTGCCTGTGTTTATGCCGGGTTTTAACCCAAACTCTTCGATCACGGTCAGGGTGTGACCCTAGGTTGGTTTTTAAACGGAGAGCAGGTTTTTTTAATTAAGAGGTTTATTTCTTCCAAACTGGTTACCGTACTAAGGCTAAACAGCCATAGCTCAGAGCTTGTAGGCGCCTCTGGTGGTGTAATGGTTAGCAAGCTCGACTAGTAAACCTTCACAAGTGAGTTCGAGTCTCATTGGGTGCCCCTTTCATATGGCCTTGTGCCACATCTAAGCAAAAAGCTTAGTAAATTTCCATAGCTCAGAGCTTGTGAGAGGAAGTGGTTGGTTCATGTTTTTTTCCTTGCTGTCAAACGCAAACAATCTTGTTCAGGACTTGTCTCTCTCATACCATTTTCAATAATAATACTCTTATAACAAAGGCATGCCGACGAGGCTAAGACTATGCCGACTGCATCCTCTGTCGAAGGATAATACCCCCACCTCGCCAAATAGGAGTGTCCTGTGTATGGTATCTGATGGCAAGGTTTCACTTCTGGAGGTCAGAGTAGTAGTGTGGAGTACACTGACATTGACATTACTTCCAGGTCCACTCTGGTTCGGATTTGTAGCTGTTAAGGTCTAATCTATCAGTTTTAAAATCTATCTGTTTTAAAATCTATCTGTTTTAAAATCTATCTGTTTTAAAATCATTAGAATCCGATAGTACAGCGTGCAAAAAAAAGAAAGCTCTCCAGAAACAATTAATCAAGAAATGTAAATATGAAAGCGATTCCCTAATCTCTGTACATAAAATAACCCTTGACGGGTTGACATGCAATTAAAATCAATCAATCAGGCCACTTTTGATACTGTTATTATTTCAAAACTAGAGTTTTAGGAGGAACACTCACTTAGATATATTTTCTTAGGCCTTTTCAGAATAACAGAAAATATAAATTGTTGTATAGCCATGACCAACTATACAAACACATATGCATGCATGCAGAATCAGGCACAATAAAGACGGGCGACACAGTTCTTTAGAAAACTATACCTCTCACTTTATTTGAAAGGGTTCGAAAGGGATACAAAAGGTTTTACTGTGAGAGGGATTTGGAGATCGAACAGAACTGCAACATATTGACCCCTACTCTATTGGCCATAACAGCGCTTCTTCCCCGTTCTCCTGGGCTGCTCAACCGGGGGCCCACTCTGCTGGGTGCTGTTTTTCTCTACCACATCTTATCTCCAACTAATTGAACTTCCTGCGCACTGAGTTATATAACAGTTCGACGCCAACCTTCTTCTTGTGGGCGTCACAAATCGCACTCATTCAACCCGTCCACGGTCAAGGTTATATTCTGATATTCCTCAACCGGATGCACCTGTTATTTACACAGGTGCATTTCCTATTTTGACAGCCCGGCCAGGTCGAAGGTCAATATACAACAATATTTGTCGAAAATCTGATCAAAATTAAACATCTCCACTTTATGACTAGATATCTTAATGTTTTATATCCTTGTCAATAGGTCTGATAATACACTGACTGCATCACTAAGGGGCATGTGGAAACTTGAAAAAAAGAGAAAAAGAAATAAAAAATGAAAAAATGCAAGCAGAGAATGTATGTGTGTGTGAGAGACACAGAGACAGAGACAGACAGACAGAGACAGACAGACAGAGAGAAAGAGAGAATCGTTCATAGATTTTAATGCCATATCAACCTGTCTAAAGTAAATTTTTACCATGAGGTTAGGAAATGGTGTTCCTTATACGTTCATATCTAAAAAAGTTTTAATTTTTTCGTACGATTCCATCGAATGGATATACATTTTTGAATAGATTTATTTGACGCATAGATATCACGCTGACGGGCACTAGCAGTCCGTGTTAGAATGGATTAAGGAGAATAAGTTGCGGACAGCAGTGTACTCTAAGCCTTGCTAGCAGGTAAAATAAAATAAAAAGGGGTGTTCAGGTTTAAATCGAAAAAAATCACCTCATGTACATGGATGATATTAAGCTTTTTGCCCTGAATAAATAATTATTAAAAACCATACAAAAAACTGTTGTCTTCTTCAGCCAAGATGCAGAAAGGCAATTTTTAATTTTTAAATTGAATACGCAGAATAACTTAGACTTATTATGATTATATTTCTCTGTAAGGAATGCTTTTTGAACAGGAGCGTTGATGGTATTGCTGGGCAGCCCGCCTTCCCCAGTGAGGGCAGTTGGGTGACACGCCTTCCTCGTGCCTCCTGCAAGAATTCGGTCGAAACCCCTTGATATGCTTGTTGGGTAACTGTCAAGTGGCTGAGAACGACACACCCTTGGCCTAAAGGGGGCCTTCCCTTCCAACCTTTGCCTGTTCCGCAGAATCAAGTTTATTGCTGGGTGCTTAAGACAGCCCACTAGGCGAATTTCTACGGGGCCAGGAATTTTTGCCACTGCCTCGCATGGGATTTCTACCTGTACGAGGCCCCCACCATAAAAAAGCCTTGTGTCATGTGCTGAGGTGTTGGTTAAATACCCAGCCTTCCTAAAGACACTAGCTGGTTAATCAAACTCCGGCGGGACTGGTTAGTAGAGTCTTGGTTGCTGGTCTCGCATACTTTCGGCCCAAACCGCTTGACATTGCGTGCCGGGGAAAAATAATATTAGTATCGGGTGAGATCAATAATATCCTTGGCCTCAGGACACCGTACTCCCCAGCCTTACCAGCTTCGGCTGGGTTAGATTTATCACCTGGCGCTTGAGGCGTCTCTTTTTAGGCGAATGCCGACGAGGCCAAAATATTTTTAGCCCGACCACGTATTTTGAGCTTTGGCATTAAAACGGCCTTGAACCACATTTCAAAATAGTGGTTTGGCTTGGTTTGGTTTGGTTTTATGGCAGATCAACCATTGTAGGTTATTTAATGCCCAATCCCTTTTTATACATATAAAAACTTCTATTTCAAACAATTCAGTTGAGCATTAGTAGACTGTTTAAATGTCAAAAACAGTTCTATTTCAAATAATTCAGTTCAACATAAGCTCACAGTTTAGTTCTATTCGACCCATAGATAGGACCCTATCAGATGCTACCACTTCAGGCCTGGGAGCGATGGCAATGAAAGGATACTCTGCATTCCACAAAACTCCAGCATTACTAGAACCTCACGATCAGATAGTTTAGTGTCAAATCCGGACACTCGTTGGGGGAGTATTGCCTCTCTTCAGCGATGCAGTCGATTTATTTAACAGTTTCAGCCGACTAGGCAACAGTATGTTGGGGTGCTGGATAAATACCCCAAGCAAGACGAGCAATACACATCTGTTCAACATTTACGTTCGTCTTGTAAAATAAACGCTTTTTATTGTAATCGTAAGTTATGTTTCGAGTTATGAATTAAATAACTCTCCATGTAATATTACAATAACAAGGTTACCCACTTGGCTGGGGCTGTAGAATACACCGACTGCACCTCTGCAGAGGGGTAAGACCCCCCCACTAACAAGAGTCCTGGATATGACACTAAACAATATGATGGTGAGGTTCCAGTGATGCTTGAGTGTTGGGGAATGCGGAGTACCCAATTATTGCCTTTGCTCCCAGATCCACTCTGACCTGGAGTGGTAACACCTGATAGGGCCCTATCTATGGGTTAAATAGAACTAACTGCATACTTACGCTAAACTGAATTGTTTAACTAAACTGAATAGCTTAAAATAGAAAGTTTTTGACAATTAAACCGTGCTCACATTTAAACTGCATGTTTATGCTAAACTGAATTATTTGAAATAGAACTGTTTTTTGACATTGAAACTGTACTTACACTAAACTGATTTGTTTAATATAGAACTGTTTTAACATTTAACTGTGTGTAAACAAAATCTGTACTCATACTAAACTGAATTAGCTGAATTAGAACTGCCTGACTGGCTTGAAATAGAAATGTTTTTGACAATTAAATTGTACTTACATTTAAACTACTTACTTATCCTAAACTGAATTGTTTGAAATCGAACTATTTTCATAAAAATAGATTGGGCATTAAATAACCTACAAAGGTTGATATACCATAAAACCCAAACAACCAACCAACAATAACAAGGAAACTGATGACGATGTACAAGGTTTTAAACCCAAGTGATTGCGTACACAGACTATTTGTTACCAAAAACAAAAAGGGAAGAAGAGGAGAAGCCATTTGTGACGGTTTCATTGTTTCAACAATAGCAACAAAACTAAAAGTCGACATATTATACGTCCTACAGACAGGACAATAATTCGTTGGAGTTATGCCGGAATTTACAAACAAATAAACAAACAAACAAACACAAAGAAATGTTGACTCATAAACTTACTGAAAAATGATTTCCATAGAGTCATTGACAGCAGGTAAGTAAACAGAAAAAAATGGAATACTGTTAAAGCGAAAAATAAGAAAAATCAAGGGAAAAAAGAAAAAATACATCATCATCATCAAGACTCGCCATCAGCACGGATATCCCTGACCCTTTCTCGCCACCCTTCTCTATCGTCCATTGCTTCCGGCATTTCTTCAGGGATCTATCCTGTATCGGCACAGACCTGCTAGATGTAGTTTCTTGCTGGCCGTCGTTCATTTGTTCGTCCATGTGAAGGGGTCCACAGGAGTTGATCATTTATGAGTTTGTCCTTACTTCTCCAGCAGTGTTCCGCATGTCTGGTTCGTCTAACTTGGATAGTTTTCGTGATAGGTGGTAAGAGGCCGTACAGCTATTGCTTCCATGACTTGCTCGATATTGCTCGCAGCATTCTTGTGTAGTTGCCGTCAAGCTTTTTCTCTATACGTTTTGTTAGCGAGAAAAAATACAATTCAAGGAAAAATAAGATGAAACGCAATAAATAAACAAATAAAATCCTTCCTAAACTTTTACATACTTACGATTACATATCAACTAAAACCATTACATAAAAATGGCGTCTCTTTCTCGATTCGTCGCTCCTCCAATGCAAATAAAAGCGTTAAAAATCCTGTCTTGTATTTTTTGCCTCGAGATGTTGTGTAACGTCATGGTTAACATTCTGATTCAGTCAATATTTTTCTATTCTTCTTAACCAAATTTATTTTATCATTTTATTTTATTCCGTCTCATACAGTTCCGACTTGTATTGTCAGCTTTTAGAGTGACAACACGATACAGCGTATTTATTTACGTCTACGAGGATCATTAAATAAGTTTCCAGACTTTTTTCGTATGGGTACTTTTATTGATAGTACACACATGAAACTCTAGTCCCCTTCGAAGTAATCTCCTCTGGCTGCAATGCACTTGTTGTACCGTTCCAACAACTTCTGGGAGGCTCCATCGAAGTCCTCTTGTGTGACCGTGTCAATGACCTTCGTCACAGCCCCTTTCATCTCCTCAATTGTCTCATAACGACAGCCTCTGAGCTTAGGGAATAACCAAAAGTCATAGGGAGCAAGGTCTGGACTATAGGGAGGCTGAGGAACTGTCTTGATGCCCATCTTGGTTAAATAGTCTGTGACAAGGATGGAGTTGTTGACTGGTGCATTGTCCAGGTGGAAATGCCAGTGACCCGATTTGAAGAGTGCTTGCGTCTTCCGATGGAATCTCTTCCTGAAGTCCCTTAAAACCTCAACATAGTAACCCTCATCCTAACCCTTTGGCCAATCATCTCTGGTGTATTGACTTTCTTACTCCTCCCACACTTCTCATCATCCCTCACAGACTCCCTGCCTTCCTTGAATCTCTTAAGCCACTCAAAAACTGATGCTCTATTCATGCAAGATGGTCGAAAAGCAGTCTGGAGCATTCCATACGTTTCTGTGTCATTTTTTCCAAGTTTAAAACAGAATTCTATTGCATATCGTTCTTTTAAAGTGTCTTCACGTCCAGATTGCATTTTTGAAATTCACCAGCTGTGACAATCAGGCTTTAGTAGGGTGTTTCCAATTGCTGCTGTAGCTGTTCATTTGAAACTTAAATCCTAAAAAATTGCTCAGTCATCTCATAAGATGTATAGCAATAAGATAATGAATTTTCAAGAGTCTACGACAATTTTAAATGCCTGTACAAAAAAGTCTGGAAACTAATTGAATACACCACGTACAAACTACTAAATACGTTCATATATCTTTACCGTCGTTTGGATTATCTAATAACAACGCCATTTTTGGAGAAAAAAAAAGAAGTAATACAATGTGATCCATAGCTGGGGGTGGCGTAGTAAAGCGATTTAGACCCTTCCCAAGGATATTAGTTCGAAAATGAAGGTAATAGCACGTCTAGAGTTTGAAATCACTTACCTAGGGGTCGCAGACCAACATATTAACCATTACAGCACGGGACATAAAAAAGGTTATTTAAATATGTGCTATTATTTCATTTTTTCTTCCTTCCTTTCATCTTTACTTTGAGTCTTTCCTTTCTTCCTGTCTTGTCTTTCTTCCTGTTAGATTTACTTTCTTCCTTTCTTTTCTTTCTTGTTTTTTTTCTTTCTTCCTTGTTTTTCCTTACTTCCTTCCTTTAATCTTTACTTCCTGTCTTTCCTTCCTACTTACCTGTCTTTTCTTCCTTCCTTTCATCTTTACTTCGTGCCATTCCTTCCTTCCTGTCTTGTCTTTCTTTCTTTTCGCGTTACTTTCTTCCTTTCCTTCCTTTCTTGTTTTTTTCCCTTCCTTGTCTCACCTTCCTTCCTTCCTTTAATCTTTACTTCCTATCTTTCCTTCCTTCCTTCCTTCCTTTCATCTTTACTTCGTGTCTTTCCTTCCTTCCTATCTCTCCTTCCTTCCTTTCATCTTTACTTCGTGTCTTTCTTTCCTTCCTATCTTTTCTTTTTTTCTTTCCTCTTTACTTTGTGTCTTTCCTTCCTTTCTTTCATCATTACTTCATGTCTTTCCCTCCTTCCTATCTTTCCTTTTATCCTTTCATTTTTACTTCGTGTCTTTCCTTCCTTCCAATCTTTTCTTTTTCCCTTTCATCTTTACTTCGTGTCTTTCCTTCCTTCCTTCCTTCCTTTCATCTTTACTTCGTGTCTTTCCTTCCTTCCTTTCATCTTTACTTCGTGTCTTTCCTTCCTTTCTTCCTTTCATCTTTACTTCCTGTCTTTCCTTCTATGCTATATTTGTTTCTTGTTTTCTTTCTTTCTTTATTTCTTATTAGTTTTTACTTCTTTTTTCCCTTCCTACCTTCCTTCTTTACTTCCTTTATGTCTTTTTTAAATTCCTTTCTTCCTACTTTTAAGTCTTTCCTTCCCTCTATTCTTTCTGTCTTCACTTTCAGTTCTTCCATCATTCACTTTGATTACTTGGCACCTGATCAAAATTCTCACAACTGTACCTCCTATTGACTTGTGTTGGCATTTTGGATACCCACAATTCTTTGTTTACTCACTATCTATAAACTCTCTCCCCTGTCACTCACCTACACAGTTTTCTTAGTAGCAGCAAGGTAAGCGACATCTTTTTCTTTTTATCCTTTCATTCAAACCACACAGTGATGAGATAAACTTCTCATCCTCCTAATAATTATTACGAGGAGGAGTATCTGTCTGATATTATCTCGGGTGGATAGTAAGGTTAGGTTTGGTCATTTAGCTTTATGACATAGCGTCTATTAATGGTTATTTAATGCCAAATCCTGTTTTATATATATATATATATATAGTTAAGTTGTCGACCGTAGTCGAGAGCGACCCGTATGCTACCTTTTTACGAGCTACTACACCAAGATGTAGGGGAGAGCGTTACTCTTTTCTCTGGGTGGCTTCACTTTATCCTTGATCTCTACCTTATAATACTGAGTGTTAAGCAAGGAGGTATCAACTACCATTTTTTAAGACTTTAGTATGAACCCGGGCCATTGGTGATAAATATATAATTTATGCTTTTTAAATGAATAGTCTGTTGGTAAATTCATTTTAAAACGAGTCCATTTCTTTGCACACCGTTAAAAGTTTTCAAGTACTGCTACTTATAGTTTACACACACTTAAATGGTTTCAAGTATCGCTATTTATTGTTTGCACACAGTTAAATGGTTTCAAGTATTACGAGCACTAATAACTTTTATTCAGCGTTTTTCATTCATTCATTTGGGCACAGATAAATGGTTTCAAGTATTCCTATGTAACATTAATAATTTTGATTAATAGTAATTCAATTGTTTGCACCCATTTAAATGTTTTCAAGTATAGTAAATGATTGATTTTCTGGTTAGTCGTTTTGTTTTACAGCGTATCAACCCTTTTCGGGTTATTTAACGCCGAATTAAGTCATTTTAATAAAAGTTTCAAACAATTCAGTTTAGCTTAAGTACAAAGTTTAAATATCAAATGTCAAAAACAGTTCTATTTCAAACAAGTACACAGATTTTTGTTAACACACAGTTAAATGGAAAATCAGTTAATTTCAAACAATTCAGTTTAGTGTAATTACAGTTTAGTTCTATTTGACCCATAAATATGGCCCTATCAGGTGCTCCCACTCCGGGCCAGAGTAGACCTGGGAGTGATGGCAATGAAGGGGTACTCTGCATTCCCCAAAGCTGCAGCATTACAGGAACCTCAGCATCAGATTGTTTATTGCCATATCCAGACACTCGTTGAGGGAGGGCTTACTCTTCTGCAGTGAGTAATACAGTAAATGATTAAATTGTTCTATTTAACCTGTTGGTGGGACTCTAACTGTTGTATCGTGGTAAGGAAAAGATATACAGTGAAACAGAGTTAATTATTTATTAACTCAAGTGGTACAGTTTGACTTGTTTTATAAGTCTCTCGCTGCAGGTGTTACAACCTAAGTTGGTCTTCTACTGACCAACGTCCTTCAGAGCACTTCTGTCTCTGCTTCTGCTTCTGTCTAGCTTCTGTCTGGCTTATCGAGACGCGGCGTCTTTTATATTTTCGCGATACCGGAAGTAACGGTGCATGACGTCATTCATATCCACTGGTCAACCTTTCTCTGGGATTCTTATTTTGACATCTGTGAACGACACATCCTCCCCGCACGCACGTCAACACCTGTGCTCAAGTTTGCACCTAACTAACCCATGTGCTGAGCCGAAATGTTCTTAGCCTAACTAAACCCAAAGGCAAGATATATAAAACGAAATCCCTCGGCCATTATATTACATTTATTCTTGTTTGTAAATACCTAAAATCTCCATTTCGGGTAAATTCATCACAAAGTCAATTTTTACGCAGCTTAGAGCTGGTTTAAATGTCGAGATTCATAAGACCGCTAAAGAGCATTGCTTGTCCTATTACTTACCTAGAGCTGAAGAGAGAACAGGTGAATATATGCTTTATTTCTGTGGCATTAGCCCGAAGATACACGTAGCCTCATCTACGATTTGAACTTGAGCCGCTGAACGAATTTCTGATGACGATAACCTATATACTCACAGCACCTCCAATGAGAGTTATAGGAGAGGACGCTACTCTATTCCTTGGATTGCTCCACTTTACATTTTGATCCATACCTTATAATGCTGAGTGTTAATCAATGCGGTATCAAGTACGCGGACCATTGGCGAACACTCAACTCATTAGACCTATGGTTTTATTAATTTCTCATTAATTCACACCATTTAAAACCATCATGTAAGAGTGTTTATTTCAAGACTATATATATTTTAAGATTAAATTTGACACTGGTCCGCTGGTTCCCGTACCATCTTCGTTCCTGTTTGGTTGCACATCAATAATGTTGCTTTCTTAGAATTATCTGCAGGATTCCTTCTTGAACGGGATTTATTATTCTAAATATAGGAATATTGACTCATAAATCACCTAATCTTAATATTTCCACATAAATTATAATCCTGGCTTGTATCTAATAAATTACAATAGATTGGTTTGGTTTACTTGTTTAACGGGTTATCAACTTCTTTTGGGTTATGTAATGCCGAAATTTGATTAATTTCAAAATGGTTGTTTATAATCGTAATTATATTTGATTTGGCTTACTTGTTTAACGGCATATCAACTCATTTTGGGTTATCTAAAACAGTAATTTAATTAATTTCTAAATGGTTTATTATAATTGTAATAATATTTGGCTAGGTTTGTTTGTTTAACGGCATATCGACTCCTTATAGGTTATCTAATGCTGAAATTTGATTTATTCATCAAGGATTGGGTTGGTTTGTTTGTTTGTTTAACGACATATCAACTTCTTATGGGTTATCTAATGACGAAATATGATATATTCGTCAAGGTTTGGTTTGATTTGTGATGTGGACCCCAAGTTGGTACACAGAAGGAAAACACGGAACACGGTTTAGAGGTAAGAAAGATATATTAACAAAAGATACAAAGGATAGTGTCCAATATTGGTAGTCGTACTGCGGTACAACTGCTACTGCATGCTCCCACTGCTACTGTGTTAAGATATTACTACGCTAGTAATATGAAGCTTGAAGAGTCCATGATGCAGGTAAGTTTCGGTCTCATAACAGTTTGTTTAACGACATGTTAACGCTTTATGGGTTATCTAATGATCAGATATGATTTATTCGTCAAGCTTTGGTTTGGTTAGTTTGTTTAACATGTCAACTCCTTATGGGTTATCTAATGGCATATTATGATTTATTCGTCAACGTTTGGGTCAGTTTGTTTGTTTAACGACATATCAAGCCCTTATGGATTATCCAATATCGACATTTGAATTATTTAACAAGATTTGGGTTGGTTTGTTTGTTTAACAGCATTTCAATTCCTTATGGGATATCTAATGCCGAAAATTGATTTATTCTTAGATTCTTGATTACAATCGTATTGATGGTTATATTTTTCAAATTTCACATTATTGTTTCTATTTTTTTAACCGTTTTATAGTTTCAAGTATTTCTATCCCATATAAATAATTTTAAAGAAGTCTATTTGACCCTAACATGGCACTCTAATAGGTACAATCACTTTGGGTTAAAGTGTGCTTGAGCGTAAAGTCAATGGAGGAGTATAGGTTTCGTCCAAAAAGTTCATAGCTTCACTCTGATTTTTAGATTTATCGCACAACTCTCATATTTTTATGGGCCTCACCAGCACAGAAACAAAAGTAGAGATCTGAATTAGTATTTCTAGTTTTATAAGAAATGGTTGTGTATTGTCACAAAAAATGCTTAGCAGTGATTCTTTTGTTCTGGATGAGACTTCGAACTTTTTGAACGACCCCCTTACTTCACATTTGTTAGAGCTCCAGAAATGGATCTTCACCATTGAATGTAAGTTAGTGTCATATCCAGGACACCAGTGACTCAGTCGACTGGGATTGGGTAAGACTCCACCAGCAATGAATGTCCGGTTTCTGACACTAAACAATCTGATCGTGAGGTTCCAGTAAAGCTAGAGTTTTGGTGAATGCGGAGTACCCCTTCATTGCCATCGCTCCCAGGTCCACTCTGCCCCGGAGTGGTAGCAACTGATAGGGTCCTATCTATGGGTCAAATAGAATTAAACTCTGTACTAATACTTAACTGAATTACTTGCAATAGATTTGTTTTGATATTGTAACTGCGTACTAATGCTAAACTGAATTGTTTTAAATAGAACTGTTTTTGACTTTGAAATTGCACTTATGATAAATTGACGTGTTCAAAATAGAAGTGTTTTGACATTTGACTGTGTGTAAACAAAAACTATTCTTATACTAAACTAAATTGTTTGAATTAGAACTATTTGATTAAACTGAATAGCTTGAAGTAGAAATGTTTTTGACAAGATGTGTACTTATGCGAAACTGAATTGTTTGAAATAGAACTGTTCATTGTATAACAATAGATTTGGCATGAAATATCCTACAAAGGTTGATATCTCATAAAACCTCATAAAACAAACAGGACACCCGTTTTTTTTGGGGGGGGGTTGTTGTAAAGGTGAATTTTACTTCTCTGAAGAGGATGAAGTCAACTTATTCTTACAGCCGTAGAAATAGTTATGCATAATTTCGGCATTAATGAATCTTTATGTCACAGTTTTTGAAGCACTGTAAAGAATTTCCAATTCTACATAAAAAGAAGACACCAAATAATTAAAAAAAAAACATACATGCAAAAAGAAAACAAACTATATTTTGATTAATTGAACCGTCAAATATTTATGTCACTAAGTATTAAAATGCAGAGAAACTAAAATCGGCTCTTGCTTATGTTTTTTTTGGGTTTAACGGCATATGAACCACTGTAGGTTATTTAATGTCAAATCCTCTTTACACATGTCTTTAATGGGAATCATTTTGAGATGAGGTTTCTTTCTAGGATTTATTCTGCGAGGGATCAAGTGCCAGACTGCCCCGACTTCACACATGCGTAAAATAAACTCCCGTCCTGGGATAAATATTTTAGGCACCGTCAAAATATATATTAAGTATATATGATTTGCTTTGTTTTGGTTTCATGGCATATCACCAATTTAATTTTCTCTTTATACATATTGTCGCGTGGTCTGCGACTGAGAGGAGAGAGGTAAGATCAATTTCCCCTACCCCTCCGTGTTTGAATTAACAGGCCCAAAAGATTGACCATTAAAAGAGGAATAAGGAATGTAGGTCGACTTCTCAGCTTGCCCGTTGAAGGAAGTTGGGAATCCAGATCAGAATGAAAGCCAAGAGCGGACTACACTCTGTGACCGGGTGGATAGAGAAGGGGATACAGAGGTCAGTATAGTAGCCCGAATGAATGGCATGACAGGGGGAGGTGAAGGAAGAAGAAAGAGGCCAAATGATTGGCCAGAACCCTAAAGCCGGAAGTAGTAGCCCTTTCGTCAGAGGAAATAGGGATAAAGAATTTAATCTTTAGGACGGAGGTCGCCGTCAAAGGACGTGTGGATCTGATGCCAAAACTCCAGGCGAAGAAGCGAAATAGAGTTCTTGGACAAGAGATGACAGATGCCTTCAAGCCGAGCTCTATAGAATCCCGCTAGCCCGTTAAAGAAAATACTCTGCGAAGAAACCCGTCGAAAAAGTTAAGTAAACCTTAAAACCGTTTTCTCCATCCACCCTTCCTAAGTATTGCCATTGTATGCTCTCTCTCTCTCAATTTAAAGAAAGAAGAAAGAAAAGAAAAGGAAGAAAGAAAGACATTTGTATTTGATATTGTCTGCTGGTAATATAGCCGGCATCTTAAATATTTGTTTGTGTCCGCACGTATTAAAAACCTTGTTATATTTTAAGTGTCCCCTCGTGTCGAAACTTATTCGTTGTGTCGTTTGCCTATCGAGTTGGCTTCTTTTGCATATTCCTTTTCAGCTTAATTCGCTTCAATTTATTCTTGCTAAATATCCTATTCGCCTTTAAAAATATTACACAGGAAATTGGAATTACCGACTACAAATAATAATATCTTATCTCATCCTAGAGGCCCATATCTTCCGTTATCCTGGGGTGGTAGGAAGACGAAGTGGCCTGGTGGGTGTGTGTGTGTAACGTGAAATTTGGAAATCCCTTGCCAGCGGCGGTCAGTTTAGCCCCAAGTTAACCCTCACATTATCTGCCAGTTCCCATATGCCCTAGAAAGGACTCTTAACTAGGACTTATTCTGCGATGGATCAAGTGCCAGACTGCCCCGACTTCACAGATGCGTAAAATAAACTCCCGTCCTGGGATAAATATTTTAGGCACCGTCACAATATATATTAATTATATATGATTTGCTTTGTTTTGGTTTCATGGCATATCAACTATTGTTGGTTATTTAATGCCAAATCCTCTTTATGCATATATATTAAATATATATACAGGATTTAGTTTGACTAAGTTTTATGGCATATCACCCACTGTAGGTCATTTAATGCGAAATCCTCTTTATACATATATATTAAGTATGTATGATTTGATTTTCTTCGGTTTTATGGCATATAAACCATTGTTGGTTATTATTGCCAAATACTCTTTATACATATATATTAGATATATAGGATTTTGTTAGGTTGGGTTTTACGCATATTAACCCATGTGTGTTATTCAATGGCAAATATTTTTTATACATATATATTAAATACGTAGGATTTGATTTAGTTTTACGGTATATTAATCCGTGTAGGTTATTTAATACCAAATCCATTTTTATACATATAAACACTTCTATTTCAAACAATTCGGTTTAGCATAAGTATAGAGTTTAGTCCTATTTGATAAGACCCTGTCAGGTGCTACCACTCCGAGTCAGAGTGAACCTGGGAGCAATGGCAATGAAGGGCTCTCCAAAGTGTCAGCATTACTGAAGCCTCACCATCAGATTGTTTAGTGTCATTCTCAGGACAATCGTTGGGAGAGTCTTACCTCTCAGCAGAAATGCAGTCGGTGTATTCTACAGCCTCAGCCGGGTGGACCACCAGGACACTTGTTGGGGAATTATTACCCCCTCTGCAGACATGAATTTGGTATATTCAATAGCCCCAACCGACTGGGCTATCGACACTTGGTTTCAGTTTTTTATTTAATGGTGTACCAACCTCCGTGGAATATTTTAATGCCAAAGTTATCATAATAGAACAACAGCGGTGATTCTGTTTAAAACATTCCTGTGAGGGAAAAAAACGGTTCATAGTTTTTCATAGGTTATTAGTCCGAAAGTGAACATATTTGCGCAAGGGAAGTTCGAACTCATTTACTTCGACGTGGATCTCCACCCTCATCACTTGGTTGTTTCTAAAATACTTTGTAATAATAAATCAATTTATTGATTGATTACAGAATTTTGTTGTGTGGCCTTTTGGTCAACCAACCAGTGGGGTTTGTTCTACCATTCTATGCTGCATGTATATGTAATATGCTTAAAATATAAATATGGGCCTTAAACTACGATCAGTCAGCACCCATCTTCTCACCCCATTTCAGTTTTTTTTTTTCTCCGGTCGTCTCGTCTTGTTGTCCCGGTCGCTATCATGTTTCCTTTGTGTCACCATCTTTGTTTTTATTCGCTGATGAAGAATGACAACGTGACCTCAAATTTATATACGCATTTTAGTTTTTAGTTATTGGCGACTTTTCTCTTTATTGCCAACTCGGCCTAAATGGGGAGTTTTAGAGCAAGATGGAGCGTTCGTCTGCTCCGATAGCGTGTCTTGTACTGACTTATTTTTCTGACTCTAGAACCGTTTTGATCATCTAACTGATGTCATTCAATGAGAAATGTGGTCTCAGATTGACATCGAGTTCAATGGCTGTCAGTTATACTGATTGAACGGTTGTATTTTTCAATTTAAGACTTGAAAACTACATTATATGTCAAAAATAGATCTAACCAATCCATTATGTAACAATTTGAACAATTTTTTGAAAAAAAACAACAACAGAAAAATTAAAAAATTAGTCAGGAAGGAAAACAATCGTCAAATTAGATGAGAAATATTTACAATTGTTAGAAATTTGCTAAATTTATCAAAATGTCATTTTTATACGTTGAAAAAAAATAGGAAATGCTATAAATAGATGTGATTGATAATGTCTTCTGTAGAGATATGGCGGATTGTCGATGGTGTTTAGTATACGCCCACACTATCCCTTTCAAAAGCACCAAACAGCGGCGTCCGAGGTATGATATTAAACTGCACTCCTTCCTTACCATTACTCCTAGGTCCAATCTGACCCTGAGCAGTAATTCCCATTAGGGTACTAGCTGTAAAATAGATTTGTTTTAAAACGAATAGTATTTGAAATGAGAGAAACGATCTGTGTTCTAATTTTTGAATTAGATAAGAATACTTTATACTATATAACTGTGGAAAACTAATGATGATTATAAAATAGGAAAAGTTACTTGAAAACATATAATGGTGTACAAATTATTTATATTTGATTGGGATACTTGGTACCATATCATACTCATCATCATGTCGTGCTGGTAGCACGGATATCCCTGACCCTCTCTCGCCACTTTTCCCTATCGTTTATCGCCTCTGGCATGTCTTCTGGGCTACATCCCTTATCTTCACATAGCTGCTGTATGTATGTTCTTGCTGGTCGTCCTGCTTTTGCTCGGCCATATGTGGGGGTCCATAGGAGTACATCACTTATTAGCTCGTCCCTGCTCCTCCAGCAATGTCCTGCGTGTCTGGTTCGTCTAACTTTGATAGTTTTCGTGATGGGAGGCAGGTGGCCGTATAGTTGGTGCTTTGTCGGGTGTTGCCGCCAGGACTTGTTTAATATTGCTCGCAACATTCTTGTGTAGTTGCCGTCTAGCTTCTTCTCAAGCCGTTTTGTTAGCATATAACTGTGGATAAACAAATGGATATTATCAAATAAGTATTATTAAATGGTCTTTGAGATGTGTGGTAGGTGGTTATACAAGTGCTGTTTTGTGGGATGTTGTTTCCAGTATCTGTTTGATATAGCTCATAGAATCCTTGTGCAATTGCCGTCTTGCTTTTCTCTATACGCTTAGTCAGCGTCCAAATGGTACATCCATACAGTTGTACAGATACGACCGCTGCTTTGATCTAGAAGACCATCCAAATTAAACGACCGAGACATGCAGTATACTGCTGGAGGAATCAAGGACGAACTCTCAAGCGACGTTCTCCTATGTACTCTTTCACACGGACGCGCAAGTGTAGAAAAACTAGCTTGAACTTGTCTACAACAGCACTGTACGGACACAGGATGTAGTCTGGAGGACCTGACGGAAGCGATGGATGGTTGGCAAGAGAGAGAGAAATCCGTACGAGCAGCATGACATGATTTTGATGATGATAATAATAATAATAATAATAATTATTATTATTATTATTATCAAATGAGTATAATTAGATAGAATTTGGTTTAGTTAGGTTTAGTTTGGTTTTATGGCACATCAACCCTTGAAGGTAATTCAATGCCAAATCATTTTTATACATACAAACAGGTCTATTTTAAACAATTCATTTTAGCATAAGTACACAGTTTAAATCTCAAAACACAGTTTTATTTCTAACAATTCAGATTAGCATAAATACACAGGTTCAATGTCAAGAACAGTTCTATTTCAAACAATTCAGTTTAGTATAAGAATAGTTTTTTTTGTTTACACTTAGTTAAATGTCAAAACAGTTCTTTTTCAAACAATGCAGTTTAGCATAAGTACACAGTTTAGTTCTATTTGACCTAAAGATAAGACCCAATCAAGTGCTACCATTTTGGGCCTGAGTGGAGCTGGGCGTGATGGCAATGAAGGGATACTCTGCATACCCCAAAGCTCCAGCATTACTGGCGCCTCATCATTAGATTGTTTAATGTTGGATCCGGGACATTCGTTGTAGAGGGGGGTGTATTCTACAATATTAGATGGGAAGAGTTACTTTAAACTTTAAAATTGTGTACAAATTATATGAATTAAAATAATTTATTTTTTATGGTTTATGTCTTTTATTTCTTCGATATATATGTTCAGTCTCACGTTGTTTTTTTCTTTTTGTTTTTTTTTAATTAGAGAACTAAAAGAAAAAAAACACACAAAAGTTTTTTTCCGTGTCTTTTTGCTTTGTGCTCATTGAAAAAAATTAATCTTTTTTTAATAAAATAATTGTTATCCCTCTCTCTCTTCTTTTTTCTTTAATAAGGAAAGCTGCCATTTTTTTTTTTTTTCGTTTTTTTTTTTCCTTAGATATAAACCCCACAGCAAGCAAAAGCTGGATTTGACAGCTCTTTTGAAAAGACATTCAATACGCAATCGCTGAAGATTTTAAAATAAATGAAAAACAATTCACATAAATAAATAAAAAATTGCTTTGAGCACGTATCAAGAAAAGCCGAATTTATTTTTCTCTAAGTGCACAAGCAGGATTTTGTGAAGTGTAAATCGAATGATTAAAAAAAAAGAAATAGGAGAAGCTTGTTTTTTGCGTCATTTCGTGTAATGTTATTTGCTGGCATTACTATAACTACTACTACTACTACTTGTACCAAGGCAGTCCCTATGGCCTTGTGCCTAACGTGCTGGGCTGCGACTATAGTAGTGAGTTCGAACTCCATTCACTCTATGACGTTAACTTTCGGACTAATACCCTTCAGAAATATATGAACCCCCTTATCCCCCAAGCTATGGGTTAAATAGTCTCACTGTTGGGTTTCAAATTGAATAACCCGCGAAAGTTGATACGCCACTATATACAGAAACCAAACCAAACCACTTGTACTACTACTACTACCATTACAATTAGTAAAGTTAGTCGAGGGTAACCCGAAGGCTCCCTTTTCAATCGCTACTACGGTAGGGGAGGGCGTTACTCCTTTCCCTGGATTGCTACACTTTACCCTTGATCCTAACCTTTTAATGCTGAGTGTTAAGCAAGGCAGCATCAAGTACCATTTTTGAGTCTTTGGTACGACTCGACCAGAGATTGAACTCTGGTCTCTCGGACCATTGGCGAACACTCTACTCATTCGCTACTACTACTACTACAACACATCTTCCTTCAACTACTACAACCACCATCACTACTACAACTACAACTGCTACTACTACTAAGGCTCGTGGCGTAATGGTTGTGGTCTTAGGAAATGGATACTGTGGACCGCGTTCAAATACAGGACGAAGGTGTTTGCTTTTCAGTTCGCGCTAATTTTCTTTGAGAAAGGCATGAATCCATCACTTCTCCACCCAGCTATGGGTATGCATTTATTCAACCCCTCTGCCACGGACAGGATGTGACACATGGTCAATTTTTAAGTGGATTACAGCTGATTTGAATACTGAGTTTCCTTCTCCTATATTGGTTACTTAAGCAAGACAAAAAACCTACTATGCTCAACTGCACGAGGGAAAAGAAAAAGATTAATGCCTTTCACAAGAGCGTTAGCTCGAAGTAAAACGTTAGCGGCCTCGTCCTTGATTTAAACAATGGTTGCAGATTCCATTTCTTGTGAAGATACTATTTACCAACCCTTCCGCTCGGGCAGAATATGACTCAAGGTCAATTCTTAAGCGGAGTTTAACAGGTTTGAATTCAGAGTTTTCCTTCTCCTAGACTAGTTGCCTAACCAAGGCTGAAGAACCTAGTCTGTCCTACTATTTACCCATAGCTGGAGGGAAAATAATTGGATTCATACCTTCCCCAAGGGTATTAGTGCTATACGAAATGCAATCAGTCTCGTCCAGGATTTGAACTCGTGTCGCCGTGTCCATTTCTTACGACGATTTCTTGTGAAGATAGCCGTCATACTAAGTGCACCTCGTATCTGTGGACTAATAGTAGGGCAGCTGCTTAAAAAGACCTACTGTCAATTCTTGCACTTAGAGGAGTGGTTAGTTAAATATATAGCAGATCGAGTTTAAAGTATTTTCGGATTTTCACAGATCATGTTATCTCGTATCTCTCTCTCTCTATATATATATATATACATATATATATATATATATAAATTTGACGCAACAAGCAATTCAATTGTTGCTGAAAAGTTTGATATTTATCCGTGACTCACGCCAGGCAGGATTTAGACGAGTGGAGGTCAGTCACGAGATGAAACTCGTGCCCTGTAGGACAATGCTGGTCATTACATCACTTGGAGCATGTATACCAGTTGACCTCGCTGGTCATAGAGTCACCAGTCCCGAGGTCCACTGAAATGTGAATCTACGCTTGTTATTGATACTCCACCCAAAACGTACGCTCGGTGGCCCAGTCGAGGCCAGATACTCTCGGGGCGAGATCCGGGGTCGGATTATTGTTAATCTTTATTAACACAAAGTACCCAGCCGCACGAGCAGGATGCAACACAATGTCAATTATAAGCGGTGGTTAACAGGGTTGAATTCAGAGTTTTCTTTCTTGTATACTGGTTGCCACACAAAGAAAGAAGAGTGCAGAAATTGAAACTCAAGTCATCGTGTCATTTTCTACGATGGCAAAAAGTACACTACAAATGCTACCATATTTCATATATAACATGTAAAACCAGGAACGTCTCTATAGGTACTTTATATATAACTTATAAAACAAAGAAAGCCTCCATATTTATGTTATATATAACATGTAAAACTAGGAACGGCTCAATATTTATTTCATATAAAACATACAAAACCAGGTACGTTTCTATATCTATTTTATAGATAACATAGAACGAGTAAAACCAGGAAAGCCTCCATATATTTATTATATATAACATATACAACCATGAACGCTTCCATATTTATTTTATATATAATATATAAAACCAGGAACCCTTCCATATTTATATTATATATAACATATAAAACCATGCACAACTCCATATGTATTTTATATTTAACATATAAGACCAGGTGCGCCTCCATATCTATATAATATATAACATAAAACCATGAACGCCTCCATATTTATTTTACATATAACATAAAACCAGGAGCGCTTCCATATTTATTTTCATGTATACCATATTAAATCACGAACACCTCCATATTGATTTCATATATATCAATTAAAACATTATTTTGTTACGCTCATGTGTTTATAAAAAGAGGAAGAAATAACTGGCTGACACACAAAAGCATAAGTTTGTCATTCAACAGAAATAACACCACAACGGAAAGAAAGACAAACAAAAGATAGTTACTATCCGAAACACTGCCGGCCAAGCTATTACTGAAAGTCTTTTCTCGTTGAGGTCTGTCCGACAATTTACCCTTTCGACTAATGTCCAACGAACTAATGTCCCATCGTAATAGCACGGTACCTCTATTTATGTTATGTGGAGGCCTGCCATTTCCGTCCATTGGCGATCGGTGTTCAATCGCCAGTGTCTAACGTTATTAAAAATGACGCATTAATTGTTTATTCTTAATTTTAAACCTTTGATACTAAATGGTGAAAAGAGATTATGATTAGTGACATTTTAAGCCATCTATGGAATAAAGGACAAAGTGCAAGGGCAGCGGTAAAAGAAATGAATAATGTGGAAGGCTCAGGAACTATCAAAGAACGTCTGAAACAAAATTGGTTCAGACGTTTCAAGGAAGGTGACATTAGCCTCGAAAACAACTCAATGTCAGGGAGACCTTTCATAGTGGAAGATGAGGCCTTATTTGAAATGGTTGAACAACAGTCAAACGTATTGTACACATCTTGACAGACATTATATTCCTGTTTCGACTGTTAAATCCTTTTGCCTACTTCACGTATATTTCGTTGTCGGTAAGCTTCCGTAAACCTCTAACCAAACCTTTTAGTTAATCCCCCGCAAGAAGATAGTTCTCATCCTGCCTAATGTTTCATACATTGCCGCTATCGATAATGGCGGATATCTCGAACTGAGAGAGGTTTAAAAAGAACCAGAGTTAGACTTGCTTTGTTTACCGACAGAAACTACCCATTAAAATACATATGGTAATCATACCATATAACTTTAGACTTTGATAACTTTAGACTTTGCAATTCTGGAAAAATATTCTCGTTTATAATACGAACTTAAAAAATTGTTGCGGGTTAATTTAACCTAAATATAGCATTCAATTTTTCATTGGTTTTTTACTGACTGAAAACAAGAAGTTGTATAGTTTATATTTTGTCTTAAAACACAGAATTTATAGAGTATTTAATGCAAACATGCGAGCACGTTTAGACAAAAATGCAACGAGTTTGCCGCAAAAATAAGCTCTCATTAAAAGAAACAAAATTATAAACAAACACACATTCCAATGGATATTTCTCTTTAATGATGTAAAACACAATAGTTTGGACTATACATATTACTTACTTTCGGTTTGTTTTGGTTTATTGGGTTTTAGGTTATTTAACGCCAAACAATTCAGCTTAGCATGAGTACACAGTTTAATTATCAAAAACATTTCTATTTCAAACTATTCAAACAGTTATATGTAACAATTCAGATAAGTATAAATACAGTTTTAATGTCAAAAAACAGTTCTATTTCCAATAATTTCAGTTAAGCATAGGCACGCAGTTTAAATGTAAGTAAGGTTCAATTGTCAAATCATTTCAATTTTAAGCTTATCAGTTTAATCAAATGATTCTGTTGAGCATAAATATGCCGTTAGTTCTATTTAACCCATAGATAAAGCCCTATCAGGTACTACCACGCCGGGTCAGAGTGGGCCTGGGAGTAATGGCAATGAAGGGGTGCTCCGTTCTCCCGAAAGCCCCAGAATTATTGGAACCTCATCATCAGATTGTTTAGTGTCATATCAGGACACTCATTGGGGGGGGGGTCTTACCCCTCTGCAGAGGTGCAGTCAGTGTATTCTACAGCCCCAGCTGACTGGGCAAACTTACTTTCGGACATCCCGTCCAAAATATGGTGAGATATATTGTCGGAGGAAAACTAACTAAATAGTGCCTCTGCCCAGTTGGCTAAGGCTTTAGAATATACTGACTGCATCTCTGCCGAGGAGTAAGACCCACCCAACGAATGTCCTACATATGACACTAAGCAATCTGATGGTAAGGTTCCAGTAATGCTGGAGCTTTGTGGAATGCAGAGTACCTCTTCATTGCCATCGCTCCCAGATCTACTCTGGCCCTAAGAGGTAGCAACTCATAGATCCTATCAATCGATCAAATAGAACTAAACTGCGTACTTATGCTAAACTGAATCGCTTGAAGTAGAATTGTTTTGGCTCTTAAATTGCGTACTTGTGCTAAACTAAATTGTTTGAAATAGAACTGTTTTGATGTTTAAACTGTGTACTTTTGCTAAACTAAATTGTTTGAAATAGAACTGCTTATATGTATAAAAATGGATTTGGCATTAAATAACCAACAATGGTTGATATGCCATAAAACCAAACCAAATCATTCCATAGAGTCTAAAAAGGCCCTTTTTTGTGAGTATGAAGTCTTTTTCCGTATATATTCATGCATGAGTGACCGATTCTGCTTGAAGCACGTGCTAAAAACGTGGATCATTTGCGTTGAGAACTTCATCGTCTCTACTCACGTATATTGACGTTTATGCTCGTATTTTTTTTTTTTATTGGATTATCATATTTATTTTATTCTCACAGTTTATTTTTACTTCAACAGGTCGTGACGCATAAAGAATGTATTTTTTTCTTTCCTTTTCTTTATTCTCTTTAACTTTTCTTAATCTTTATTGCTATAATTTATTGAGCTTTTTGCTTAGATATGGCGTAAGGCTGTATGAATGGGGCACCCAATGAGATTCGAACTCACTCGTGAAGGTTTGTTCATCTAGCCTGCAAATCATTACACCATCATTCCGTCATATGCCTGGAAGTTTGTTCGATTTAAATAGGGTAGGAAGAGAGAGAGAGAGAAAGAGAGAGAGAGAGAAGGAGAGAGAGAAAGAGAGAAGGAGGGAGAGAGAGAGACAGAAGGAGAGAGGGAGAGAGAGAGACAGGAGAGAGGGAGAGAGAGGGAGGGAGGGAGAGAGGGAGGGAGAGAGACAAAGGAAGAGAGGTGGGGAGGAAGAGGGAGAGAGAGAGGGGGAGAGGAAAGGAGGGAGAGAGAGAGAGACAGAGGGAGAGAGAAAGAGAGAGAGAGAGACACACACACACAGCGGGAGGGAGAGGGAGAGATAAGGAGAGGGGGAGAGGGGGAAATAAGGGGGAATCTAAAAAAATAGTTTAACAAAGACGAAACAAAAAGTTGGCACGCAACTCATGTAAAAATAAATGATAGGAAAATGAATTTACAAATGTAAGAAAAATAAAAAGGAAATGAAAAAAAACAGACAAGCATGCAGCCATCACACGGTAATGAAGTGGATAATAACTGGAATGTAAGAACAAAAACGTGATGACGTCTTAATTGTTCTCAATGACAATCGTGTGAAGGCAAAGAGGAATTCAGTTTAAAATAGAGAATATAATAATACATCCGGTTTGTTGGTGGGATTTTATGGCATATAAACCTTTGTAGGTTATCTAATGCCAAATCCGTTTTTATACAAATTAACAGTTCTATTTCAAACAATTCAGTTCAGTATAAGTACACATTTTGTCAAAAACATTTCTATTTCAAGCTATTCAGTTTAGTAAGACAGTTCTTATTCAAAGAATTTAGTTTAGTATAAGTATATTTTTTGTTTACACGCAGTTCTAATTCAAGCAATTCAGTTTAGTAGAAGTATAGTTTTTAACCCCACACAGTTAAATGTCAAAACAGTTCTATTTCGAGCAAATCAGTTTAGCATAAGATGTTTTATGAGAGATGTTTTATTAATAAATAAATAATTTTTTCTATTTAAGACGGACGTCATTTTAGGTGATGTTTTATTTATAAATAAATAAGTTTTTCTACATAAGACGGAGGTCATGTTAGAGATGTTTCATTGATAAATAGATAAATTTTGGGGGGTGGGAGTCTTAACCCTCTGCAGGGATGCAGTCGATGTATTGTACAATCCAAGCCAACAGGGCCTTATTTAACACTGGATCAATTGCCTATCAAAATGAAACTTTATGGATTGCTGTTTGGTCTAGTTTGATTTGGTTTCTTTATTTAATGACATTTCAAACTCCATGGGTTATTTCCCTGCCGAAACCATGTTTAAGAAGAACTGTAGTTGTACTATTTAACCATTAGCTGATAAGATGGGGAAGTTTACATCTTTCCTTGGGTAATTAATCTGAAAGTAAGCATAATGGCGGGACTGGAGTTTGAACTCACTAAGATGTAAGATACTAACCTACTGAAACAGTCCCGATGAGATTATATGTTATAAAGCAAAAACCTTCAAGAAATGATTTGATAACTTTCTTTCATGGCGTATCAACCTTCGTTGGTTATCTAATGCCAAAGCCATCCTTTTAGAAGATTAGTGATCGTATTTAATCCACACCTGGTGGTGATAAAGTTTTTAGTTTTCTGAAGGATATATACAGGGTGACCCCCTAAAAAAAAAAAAGAACCCATATATTTTTGACTGAAATTCATAAATTTAATTCTCGCCTTTTCTTTTTTTTTCAGTATATGAAATAGATTCTGTGCATGAAAAATTGGGACCATAGAATTCACCAACGTGTCCAGAAGTTCGAGTGTACAAAATTAGAATTATTTTGCTTTATTTTTGTAGAAGTAATAAAAAGTTTATGAGTTCTGTTTTTTGGGGGGTCACCCTGTATGTATATATATATATATATATATATATATATATATATATATATATATATATATGTGTGTGTGTGTGTGTGTGTGTGTGTGTATCATTATGTTTATTAACAAACTAGATAAATATTTAGCAGAGATAGAGACATGAATGACATGAGATAGATCGATAGATAGATTGACAGACAGACAGACAGACAGACATTAGCGATCGTAGATAATGTTTCATGGAAAGTTACTACTTTGGAAGTTTGTTATACTTTAGTAGATATAACTGGACGAGAGAGAGAGAGAGAGAGAGAGAGAGAGAGAGAGAGAGAGAGAGAGAGTGAGAGTGAGTTTACTGAATATACTCTGATATAACTGTAGGTAGAAATAACAGAACTCTAAATCGATAGATATTACCGTTAGATAGATGTGTAAATTGATAGATATAACTTAAGATGTACAGATATTATTGAACGATAGATAAACAGTTTTTATTATTGGAGGTGCTCGTGGTGTAGTGGTAATTCTCGTCGGAAATGGACTCGGCGACACGAGTTCAAATCCTAGACGAGACTGATTGCATTTCACATAGCACTAATACGTACCCTTGAGAAAGGTATGAATCCAAAAGTTCTCCCTCCAGCTATGGGTCAATAGCAGGGCAGACTAGGTTCTTCAGTCTTAGTGAGACAACTAGTCTAGGAGAAGGAAAACTCTGAATTCCAACCTGTTAAACTCCGCTCAAAAATTGATCTTGTGTCATATCCTGCCCGAGCGGAGGGGTTGTTAAATATGGATAAATAGATATTACCGAACTTTTGATAGATAGATAGATAGATAGATAGATATCACCGATCGATAGATAATGTTTTATGGAAATTTATTCCTTTCGAAGTGTGTCTTACTTTGTCTTATTCAAAATGATACATTTTTTATAGACTATATTAATGGCTATATCTGATATAAAACTACTAATACAAACAACAATATCGTCGCTCACGTGTAACCATATTATCAACCCATATTTTAGCTTTGTGACAAAGTCCCAAAGCATAAAACTGATACAGAAATACTATTATAGACGCTTGGACTTTCTTGCTCACACAGTTACATGTTTCCGGCTTTACTGATTCTTTTTTTTTCCATGGAGGCAGTCGTAGCAAAACGGTTATCGTTGTAGGATGTAAACTCGGCGACCCGAATTCAAATACTAAACGAGGCAGTTTGTATTTCATAAAACCCTTGAGAAAGATATGAATCTAACTAATCTCCCTCCAGCTATAAGTAAATAGTAAGCGGATTGGGCTCTTTAACTTGGTATGGCAACCAGTCTAGGAGAAGAAAAACTGTGAATTCAAACCAGTTATTGACCAGGAAATTGAACTGCCCGGCCAAAACATGCTACAAGCCAAGTTACGGGATTAGCATAAAAATAATATTTCTTAATCATCTGAATACAGTTTATTTCTTGATATTTTCTTTACGTTTACGCAAGACGGACATTCAAACACAGTTTTAGATTACATTATCCAACATAAAAAACAAGAAGAATGTATATTCGAAGACCTATGAAAACGACCAAAGAATTCATTCCATTTTCTTAGTAGCAATCCACTTTGACTTCCGTTAACCTTTTCTACAAGAATCTCAAATATTTTTTCTTGAATGTCAAAGGTTTCAAAACAGAATAATAGAATTTTCAGTGGAGAAAACAGAATTCGCCCAAAAAAGAGAAGGAAAAGAAAACAACAATAAAACGCCAATACAGTCCTACACAATAGTAAGTCAACAAACCCCCCCCCAAAAAAAACAGAAAACAAGTAACAATTATTTTACTTATTATACAGAAGTAATTTTACTCATTATAAAAAAGTAATTTTGACACAAAGCTATTTTTAAAGAACACGTACAACGAGCTGAATTAACAGTATATAACTTGTAATACAAGCCTTATATATATATATATATATATATATATATATATATATATATATATATATATCGCACACAAGTGATCCCAAATTAACTAGTCATGGCAAATGCGCGACCACTTTACCTGATCTAATATATATATATATATATATATATATATATATATATATATATATATATATATATATATATATATATATATATATATATATATATATATATATATATATATATATATATATATATATATATATATATATATATTACATTACATCAGGTAAAGTGGTCGCGCATTTGCCATGACCAGTTAATTTGGGATCACTTGTGTGCGATGTGAACTGGTGGTAGAGTTTCGGCTCTGCTTTCTGTGGTTGCTGGTTCGATCTCCAGTGGTGGAGATCACAGTATGCACTGCTGATGAGACCTAATAAGGTCGAAACAGCTGTCCAGTTTTCCGTATGTCGCTTGGAACTGCTTGCCGGATTTTCTAGTCGTGGTAATTCAATTAATATATATATATATCATCATGATGTCATTCCACTAGCACGAATTTCCCTGACTCTCTCTCACCAATCGCTCCTGTTGTCCATCGCTCTCAGCATGTCTTCCATACTACATCCCGTATAGAGCTGTTGTTTTGTTTGGTTTCTTTGTTTAATGGCATATTAACCTTCGTGGGTTATTTAATGCCAAAGCCACCCTTCTAGAAGAACAATAGGGATACTATTTAACCCATAGCTGGTAGGGTAATGGGATTCATAACTTTCCCAAGAGAATTTGCCCGAAAGTGAACGTAATGGCCTGACTTGAGTTCGAACTCGCTTACTACGATTCCACAGTCCATTACGCCACGAGGACAGGCCCTTATAGCTTTTGCTAATAGGTTCTTGTTAGTCGCCCTACCCTTGTTTGCCCTTGTGTAGGGGTCCACGGGAGTACATGGCTTATGAGCTCACTCTTACTTCTACAGTAGTGTCCCGCATGTCTTGCTCATCTCGTTTGGATGGTTTTCGAGATGGGTGGTAGGTGGCCGTGCTGCTGTTTTTTTTTTGTGGGGCGTTACCTCTAGGACTTGTTCAATACAGCTCGCAGCATTTTTGTGCAATTGCTGTCAAGCTTTCAGTCCCAACGCTTTTTCAGCGTTCATGTGGTGCATCCATACGGCAGTATTAACACGATTGCTGCTTGGAAAAAACTACATTTTATTTTATCTGAACGCTACTACTTAATACCTTATAATTCCTTAGCTGACGTGGTACCCTTGTTGGCCGGGTGGTCTGATACTAAGTCTAACGTAAAACTGGGTGGGTTTCGATCCTAGCTTTAAGCGTCCTACGTGTCTAGCCACGCGGAAGAGATGTGATACAACGAAACAGTCAGTCTGTGTATGACAATATATATATATATATATATATATATATATATCACAATCTGTTCATATCTATCTATCCTGCTAGCTATTTATTAATAAACAAAAATACAAAATGAAGAAAATGTTACATTTTGAGTTCTTAGGAAAAGTTGGTGTCACGTTGAGGTTGTGGTTGAGGTTGAGGAGACACAAGCCGTTTTCTTTTGATGTCGAAGACAAATAAAACACATGAATGCATTGTTAAAAATCCACACTCATTTTTTTCTTTTGCCTTTATTTATTTATTTATTTTTTTTTTGTCACGAATTCATTTTTGAACCGGTCTCCTAAACAGGAGAAAACAAGATCGAACTCTCTTCAATTACTTAGTTACTGTACTGCGATCAACAGCGCATTCATCTTTTTCACAACAAATGTTTTTTTGGTTGTTTCCGATATGTTTTGACCAAGTTTGTACTCATAATGCACAAGTTTCTGAATCAGGCTATGATGTACGTGCACCTGTGCGGCTTTCAAATTACACCCTGAATAAAGCAATGTACGTGTCAGCGCACCAACTACCACTATACTATCAACCACAGCTTGGGCTGCTTCGGTCACTTAATATGCTCACCACAAACTAGCACCTACCAAAATAGTGCAAAACTTTTGAATCACTCTGGTATTGTTATCAAAGAAAGTTACTTCAAGCTGTAATTGTTTACAAATAATTATTATTATTAGTTACCTGAAGCCATTACTCTCAGCTACAGAAATTGGTTTAAAAATTGTTAATTGATTTTCAGGTTGGCCACCCTGGTGGAAAATCACCTCATTAGTGTTAACGTTGGACTCGTTAAAACATTCAGTTTATGTTTGCCACTCAGAATTTATATTCAACAGAAACTGTTTCCTTTGTTTTTAATGGCATACTAACCTTCGTAGGTTATTTTATGCTAAACCAATCCTTGTAGAAGGACAGTGGTGGTTCTATTTAACCAATAGCTCCATATGGTGGTTCATACCAACCTATTTTCTTTGCAGCCAAGGAAGTTTTAGCTGGGATAGGAATGGTAACAACTCTGGAGAAGATTTCGAGTTCATATTTGAAGCTAAGCCAAAAAGTTTAGCCAATTTGGCACAAGGCCAGTATTATGGAGCACCCACTAGATATCGAACATACTGAAAACTCTCTTCTAGCTTTGCTAGCTAACTTTTAAACTATTGAGAGATAAAGGATTCCATCGTAGAAAATTGCCACGGTGACTTGAGTTCAAATCCTGGAGAAGGCTGTGTGCATTTCCCATAGAGCTAATACCCTTACGAAAGCTATGAATTCAGTTATTCTCTCCAGCTTTGAGTAAATAGTAGGGCAGAATAGGCTCTTAAACCTTGGTATGGCAAATAGTCTCGGAGAAGGAAAACCCTCAATTCGAAATTGTTAAACTCTACTTAATAACTAACCTTTCGTCGCATCCTGCTTGTGCGGAGGGGTTGGTAAATATACGCACTATTGAGAGCGCTACTCGAAATTGATGCGACAAATATTGTGATACTTTTGCATGAACCTAAAACTATTCATTTTTACAGAACGTTAAAAGCTTTTCAGCTCGCCAAAAACCTAGTAATATTCGCCTTTTCTTGTACGTACAGCCATTAATGTTTTAGAGCAATACACTTAAATCTATATAATGGACAGTCAATATAAACAATGGCTGTTAAGGTTCCAGAAATTGAATAAAAGAAAAATGTTGCCCAGTCAGCTGGGGCTGTAGAATACACTGACTGCACTTCTGCAGAGGGGTAAGACCCCCCCTAACGAGTATCCTGGATATGACACTAAACAATCTGATGGTGAGGTTCCAGCAGTGCTGGAGCTTTGGGGAATGCGGAATACTCCTTCATTGCCATCGCTCCCAGGTCCACTCTTGCCCGGACTGGTAGCACCTGACAGGGCCCTATCTATGGGTTGAATAGAACTAACAGCATACTTATGCTAAAATGAATTGAGTAAACTGAATAGCTTGAAATAGAAACGTTTTTGACAATTAAACCGTACTTACACTTAAACTGCGTGCTTATGCTTAACTGGATTATTTCAAATTGAACTGCTTTTCGACATTAAAACTGTATTTACACTTAACTGAATTATTACATATAACTGCTTGAATAGTTTGAAATGGAAATGTTTTTGACAATTAAACTGTGTACTTATGCTAAACTGAACTGTTTTCAATAGAACAGATTATTTACATAAAAATGGATTTGGCGTTAAATAACCTACAAGGGTTGATATGCCATAAAACCAAACAAACCAAACCAAACATTGAATAAAATATTTTCTCCATGAAGGTTTTCTTAGGTGGGGTAAAATATTTTCTTAAATGTATATACATCACCCCGCCACTGTCAGAATTCGACCAAAGTAAATTTTTAAGCAGAACACTAAGTTTGTATTCATTGGTTTTACCCGGTTTTATAACAACGATTGTAGGTTATGTAATGCATTTTATTAATACATTTATATTTGATGTATTTGTAAACACATTTTGTTAATAACATTTTTAAATGAGCCTGATAACATTTTATTTGAGCCGGAAATCATTTTTTGAACACAGTTTAATATTGCTATCCGATACAAATAAGTCTGTTTATTATTAAACATTTATTAGCACAGAGTTAAATGGATATACATAAGTATTGTAATGGATGAAACTAACACCCCTAACAGTGGATCCGCATCGCTCCCCGGCCTTTTGGCTGGGCTGTCTGACATTCGTGCCGGATGAGTGATCGAAACCAAGAGCAGACTCGGGGCCGAATAGGCCCCCAGTTTCGGCTGGGCAACCTTCGGGCGGGCGAGCTGCTTTTCAGATCCGTATGCACGCCTTGTATAGCACTAGACCTCACGGTCTAGTTCAAGCTATATTCTGGCATACGTGCCCGGACATAGATTTAGGTCCGTGATACGGCTTGACTCATTAGATCCACATTGCACTTAGTGGGTCAATGACTAGCAGGGTTCGAGTCTCGGCTCGTTCCCGACCTTCCCCTCCCCTTTATCCCCACTTTAATCGACCTTCGGGCTTTTGACCTTGTGTCAAGTCGTGTCTGGTGGGAGGCAGCGACAAATAACCTAACAGTGGATCCGCCCAGCCATATTAAATATGATTAGACACACTACACAAGGTGCAGAGCGTACGAGAATTATGTTATGCTACTCGACTGGGACGCATTTTGGTCGGCCGTGCTGGCGAGTCACGGTCCGACCGGGTGTATCCTTGCCCGGGTGGAAGTCGGTAATAACCGGCATCCTCGAGCCTCAGGTGGCCGCCCCCCCAAGTTTTAAACCTCTTCGGAGGTGTTAGGTTTATCGCCCGGCACCTGAAGTGCCCCCTTTTAGGGGAATGCCGACGGGGCCCGAGTCTTTTTTGGGCTACGGTCTTGCGCCTGGAACCACCTAAAAAATGACTTTGTGCCACACTTGTACGCTTGGTGGGGCGTTTGACAAATACCAGAACGTAAGATAATAAGGAAGACATAAGGAAAGTACCTACGCTCCCATTTCCCGTATCGGCTACCGTGTGTTTGGTTTGATTTGGTTTGGTTTGGTTTGTTGGGTTTTATGACATATCAACCTTTGTAAGTTATTTAACGCCAAATCCATTTTTATGTAAATAATCTGTTCTATTGAAAACGATTCAGTTTAGCATAAGTACACAGTTTAATTGTCAAAAACATTTCCATTTCAAACTATTCAAGCAGTTATATGTAGCAATTCATTTAAGTGTAAATGCAGTATTAATGTCGAAAAAGAGTTCTATTTCAAATAATTCAGTTAAGCATTAGCACGCAGTTTAAATGTAAGTACGGTTTAATTGTCAAAAATATTTTTATTTCAAGCTATTCAGTTTACTCAAGCAATTCATTTTAGCATAAGTAGGGCCCTATCAGGTGCTACCACTCCGGGCCCTATCAGGTGCTACCACTGATAGGGTTCTATCAGGTGCTACCACTCCGGGCTAGAGTGGACCAGGGAGCGATGTCAATGAAGGGGTACTCTGCATTCCCCAAAGCTCCAGCACTGCTGGAACCTCACCATCTGATTGTTTAGTGTCATATCCAGGACACTCGTTGGGGGGGTCTTACCCCTCTGTAGAGAAGCAGTCGGTGTATTCTACAGCACCAGCCGACTGGGCAAACTACCGTGTGTGAACTCTTTTCTACTTGTACTTTTCGTACAATAAACCTGTTCTTGTTATTCCACGCGTGTTCGTTTAAATTTTTCCACTCAAACTTATCTTATCGTTGATATCGTATTTTGCACAATATAACAGTTAGTTTGTCGGTAATTACATTTTTAAATGAGAACTAATTATTTTCCACACAACTATTGCTATTATTTCTACATAGTTAAATGGTTGCACTTTTAGATTTCAACATTACTCATTTGTTTGGACAGTGAAATGATTCCAAGTATTGCTATGTATCACAAATATTTCTATAAAACATCAATCATCTATTTACACCCAGTTAAATGAACAAACTTCTATTTCAAACAATTCAGTATAGCAAAAGGCTTTCATTTGCATACAGTTTAAATGTCAAACAATTCTATTTGACCTATAGATAAGACTCCGGTCCAGAATGGACCTGGGAGCGATGGCAATGAAGGGGTACTCCGCATTCCCCAAAGCTCAAGCATTACTGGAGCCTTACCATTTGATTGTTTAATATCCTATCCAGGACACTCGTTGGTGGGGTTCTTAACCCTCTGCAAAGATGCGGTCGGTATATTCTACGGTCCCTGCCGACTGAGCTTAATTTGAATTCAGAGTTTTTTCTTCACGAACAGTTATCATTCAAAGGTTAAAAAAAACTGAGTTTACTTTACTGTTTGGCCATAGCTAGGGGAGGGAGATGGATCAATTCCTTTTCCAAGGGCATTAGCGTGAATTGAAATGCAGACAATATCGTCCATTGTTTGGACTTGGGGTCTGCTTTATTATTATCCGGTAAATCGGAGGGCAAGTCGAATGAATTTATTAACAATAAAAAAGAAAAAAAATTAAGACTACACCGAATCAGATTTTAGAAGAATAAAATTGATGGAAACTGATTTTAAAAAGGAAAATGTGGCATCACTTCTGGACTTCCGTGGTATTTAATGTATGAAATGTATATCTGAATGTAACACTTATAAGATTGAAGTATATATATATATATATATATATATATATATATATATATAAGAGGGGTGTATCACAGACAAAAACATCATGACACGTGACAAAATCCTCAAAGCTTAATGACGCTTCCGTAGCCTCTTTTTCTCCTATTTCCATCTAAGTTTTATGTGATCTACGTGAAATTTTATGTAACGGAGTCAACGAGTACATAATTTGAATATTTTAGGCTTTAGACCTGCTCACCCATAGTTGGATTGAACACTTCTTCTGCACTTTTCTTTTCTGTATTTTATATTCTTTTACTATATAGAGTACCGGCTCATTGGCCTAGTGGGTAGAGTGTTCGCCACTGCTCCTGGAGACCTGCGTTCAATCCCAGATCGCGTCATACCAAAGACTTTAAAGATGGTATTTGATGCCACCCTGCTAAGCACTCAGCAATATAAGGTACTATCAAGGGTAAATGGAGCCATCCAGGGAAAGGAGTATCGCCCTCCTCTACACCTCGTTGTAGTAGCTATAGAAAAGGGAGCCTTCGGGTCGCCCTCGACTAAGGTCGCCAACTTTACTTTACTTACTATATAGAGTATTGGACAACAATAACAACAACAATAACACGTGTCACAACAATTACAACAACAAGTATAACAAAATCTGAACCATGATTTTATCGTTACCATGAATTTTAATAAAACTTCAATGGCAATTGTTGTCGAGCCGTGCTGATAGCCCTGACTTTCCTGACTCTCGCTTGCCATCGGGCCCAATCATCAGTCACTCTTAGCAGGTCCTCTAGACTCATGTATATAAGTATTTGTTGATCTGCAAACACTGGTAAGTCAACGTGTAGGAGTTCATTAGAGCATGTCACTCATGCGTTCCTCATTATTTCACTAACATGTCATGTTCGTCTTATTTGGATGGTTTGTGAGATGGATGGTAAGTTTTCTTACAGCTTCTATTTTGTAGGATGTTGCTTTCCAGGATCCATTCAGAATAGCATGTAGCATTCCTACGTAGTTCCTGCATAGCTTCTTCTCAATGCTTTTTCTTTGAATCCCAGTGGTACGTCTATACAGTTGTATCGACACGGCTACAACTTCGAAGGAATTCCATTTTTTTATCAAAGAGATAAGATTTCTACACTATCGACAAGCTGTCAACAGTTGTCCTCACCAGTGTATGTTGATGTCACTTTAAGTAGAGGAGATTTTGCTGCCAAGGTACGTGAACTGGTCTTTTAATTTCAGAACTGGTCTCGTAAAGTGGAGAAGACGCCTTTTTGTTTAAAATACATGTACTCTGTTTTCTTTGGATTTACGCAGAGGCCAATGCCTCCTGCTGCTCGCTACTGATTACGCAGCAGGGAATCAGTTTTTCAAGTGCATTTACATGAAACGCTAGATCATGTGCATAGTCTGCGCCCGTCATAGTTTCTGTGGGATATCACCTGCTTCTTTTTTTCAATGGGAAAACGTTTCCTTTTATTAAATCTGTTGATGTTCGTAGTAGATAATCTAGGCAGATTATAAGCATATATAATGCAAATGTATTTCCAACCGGCTCATTGGCAGGGTAGAGTGTTCGTCAATGGTTCGGGAGACCGGGGTTCAATCCCATGTCGCATCGTACCAAAGACTTTAAAAATTGTACCTGATACCTCATTGCTTAACACTCAGCAACATAAGGTACGTATCAAGGGTAAAGTGGAGCAATTCTGGGAAAGGAGTAGCGCCCTCCCCAACATTTCGATGTAGTAGCTATTGAAAAGGGAGCCTTCTGGTCGCCCTCGTTTATAATGACCAGCTTCACAGTCGTATCCGACCTGGTCAAGAAAATTCAAGAGAAAAAATCAGAATGACTTTCGAATAGATCGATCCATAACCTCACTGATTCTGATATGAGTTAAATCACCGAAGGAGTACGTACCAAAAAATCTCGAGGCTTCACTATGTTTGGTGTTAATTTCCAGTTTTATTATTTTTTGGAAAGCATCAAATTGATAAATATTCAATAAATTAGATACATTGATTAATATTCAATTTCTTTACAATATCGTGAATGACAGCCTACAATCATTGTATGCCACTAGCCATTAGCAAAGGAAAGATCACAAATCAGAATATCACGTCAAAGAAAAAAAAATTCAGAGTTTTCAGGGGATTTTTTGTTTTTGTTTTTTGGTTTGTTTTTTTTTCCTTTTTGAAAATAATGACTTTTCGCTATAACTAAAAGAATTTTGACAATAATAATAATGGAAAATAATCACTTCCAATGTTTCTTTTAAAATTTGTGGCCATAATAAAAAAAATGATTCAGTTTTTTCACTGTCTGTTGGTGTTTTTTGCGTAATATTCCATAATTTCTTTATGGTTTTTTACAATTTGCCATTTTTCTCTCAAACAAAGGAAATGGTTATTGAAATACAAGATACTTAGAATCTTTTCCGGATTTCCTTTCATTCATTTATTTCTTGTTTTTGGTAGCAGAAATGCTGACTTTCAACCTTCAGCTAGTCTTGTTAAAGATAGATGATAGATTTTGAAATATATATATATATATATATATATATATATAATGAACTTTAACAGCAGTCAAATAAATAAAGTTGAACGTCACTCTTTCTAAAAATGTTTCGTTGATAAACCAAACTTGAAGAATTAATTCGTGACATTTCAATAATAATTCTCAAAGAATATCCAAAGGTTAAACAAGACATCAAAGGGTAATATACTTTAAGATCCAATCACCCGTTTTATTATTCGTTTAAACGATCAAGGTCGTTGCTTCCTTGATGTGATTTGGTATTAAAGAGAACACAATTCGTAAAGCATTAGATTTAAATTCTTTTTCTCCTGGTTTTTTTAACAGACATACAATTAATGAAAAGCCAATTCTCGGTATATTCTCTTCTAGGTATTTTTAACCGCTTCTTGACAAACTTGTCAGAGTTAGCCGACGAAATACTTATGTTTTTTTAAATAACCAAATCTAATAATACTATCGATGTGCTGGTGGTGTAACGGTTTTTCTCATAAGTGGATTCGGCTATCCGAATTCAAATCCTGAACGAGGCAACTGGGAAAGATACAAATCCAATTATTTTCCCTCGAGCTATGCGTAGATAGAGAGGCAATACTTTTTTTAAAAATTTGCTGTGGCAACCGATCCAGAAGAAAACAGACCTGGAGAAGGATGGGCTTCATTGGCTATTCCTGTAAAAGACACACTACAAGAGTACCATTCAACAATCAGTTACGGTTAAGTCTTTTTTTAATTATAATATCTGTCAATAGAGGAAGTGAGTACAGGATGCGACACAAGGTCAATTTCTAGTGAATAAATATCAAAAAACAATACTGGAATCGCTAGTAATATTAAATACCTTCTTGTTCTAGCTATACACACGACATTTCGACTGATACATTCTCTTGCTTTACAGTGGTGCATATTATACATGAAGAACTCCGTAGAACGTACAGGTAGAAACGTCGTAAATACAGTATAAACAAAAAGCAGCTTAAATTTCTGAATAATTCGTTGAATATCAGTGACTCTTTTCAAAACTAAAGACAGTTTCAATCTTTGCCATTAGTGACGTCATGCAGTTGGAGACCTATGGGTAAATAGTTGAATAGACTTGGCTATTTATCTTTGTAACATTGTGAGAGTTTAAATAAACTCTTTTGCACCGAGCTAGTGGTAACAAGATACGCTTGATCTAATGCACTGTGGCCGTATCACCAAATGGTTACTGGGACCGGAAGATATTACTCATCCGAAACGAAATTTGGAGTATTCTATGAACTTCAGCACGGCCCATCCGCGGCTATTGAGTATTCTGGCGAAGGAATATAACGGTTGCCACACGCTTAATGCAAAGCTCTTCTAACGAACTGAGCACTTCGGTATCCGATAGCGCAAAATGTAAAGTTGGCGACCGGAGTCGAGGGTGACCAGAAGGCCACCTTTTAAATAACTACTACACCAAGATGTAGGGGAAGGCACTACTCCTTTCTCTGGATTGCTCCACTTTACCCATGATCCTTACTTTATAATGCCAAGTATTAAGCAAGGAGGCATCAAGTACCATTTTCTTTTCTTTTTTAGTCTTTGGTATGACTCGACTTGGGATTGAACACTCTAACCATCATGCGCAAAATGTAAACAAACGAAACTTCAAACTTATGTCTTAATTCCCGAACTGAACTTCAGTCATGGGGTTGGCTTATAGGTATGTCATCAGCCTGTCAGGCGGCTTTCTATTCCCGCTTCGAGAGTCTCAAGTGTTTAGCCACACTAAAGAGTTGTGATACAACGAAACAGTCTTTCTGTGGATAACTATATATATATATATATATATATATATCACAGATCTCATGATTCGGTTTCTTTTTATCTCTTGATGGCTGTCGTGCGAGGACACGAACGTTTGTAGTGAACGGGGAAAGAAAGAAGCAAAAATACTTGAATAGACCTGTTTCTAAACGAACAAAGAACCATGTGGTGTCTGTCGTCCATTTTTTCCTGCTTTTACGACTCAAAGACTGAATGGAGAGAGAATAGAATAATTAAAGATCCTATCACTAAAAGTTGAGTTGTGTTTTTATTTCCTATGCCGGCGACCGATAATCTCCGACATAGCAGTCTCCGCCGACCAAGGTACATCTGTCTATCATTCTACAATGAATTGGCAAAAAAGCAAGCACACTTTAGTCATAAATCTGCCAGCTAACGATTTTGTTTAGTCATTTTACATCTTTTTAATTTATCTAATTCGAGAATATCAGGATAAATGTTATTCCTTGAATCGACTTCTTTTTTCTTCAAAGTTACATATTGACCTCTCACATGCCGGTTAGTTAGTAAGTTAGTGGATCTCAAAATAGGATGAGCAGCTGTGTCTTAAGGTAAACAAGGGATAGCGGAAATGCTACGAGAATTGCATGGAAAGAAAACGTAGGTGTCCAGAAAATATATAACAACGGAAGTTTTCAACTCCGAGGAGTCGGTCAATCAATAGAGCAGTCAACAGAGACATGCCATTTTGGGTACTAGCCAGGGGATGGGGCGGTCGGCTGGTTGTAAGGCTGCCCAGTATCAATCTCCCATGAAATAAGCTCGAAGAAACAAGGCTCTTTGGTGATGTATCTCAACTTGGTGTAAATGTGAAGATATGGTGTAAATCCTTGCAGTACCTGACCGACTCTCTCTCTCTCTCTCTCTCTCTCTCTCTCTATCAATCTATCTATCTATTTCTCACGCAACCAATTTCGACCTCTCGTAGGAATAAAAAAGTAAGTTTATATTTTTAAATATGTTATTGTCACTTGTTCTCCCCCGATATACAAAAATCACAACAGAGAATACGGACCAAAATTAGTGACCAAAATGTTACGTAATGAGAAAATTCGAGGTACTCGTGACGCAATGATTATTGTCCTAAGAAGTGAACTACATGAGTTCAAACCCTGAACGAAGCTGTTTGTGTTTCATAATGCGCTAATACCCTGGGAAATGGTATGAATCCAACTCGTCCCCCTCCAGCTATGTGTGAATAGTAGTGCAGACTAGGCTCTTAAACGTTGGTATGGCAACCGGTCTAAGCAAAAGAAAACTATGAGATCAGACCAGTTGTAGACCTGGATAGGGATGGGATCTACCTGGATATATTAACCCGAGATGTGCTAGTTGAGTAGTGCCTCGACGACCAAACCAGGTTATGTGCATCTGCGTTAATATTCTTGTATGTTTATTATGTGCATATTGAATGGTTCCTATGCGTGTAAATGATCTTATCTTCTTTTTTTTTGGTTGGTTGGTTGGTTGGATTTTAGGGCATATCAACCTTTGTAGGTTAATGCATTTTTATGCAAATTGTCAGTTCTATTTCAAACAATTCAGTTTAGCATGAATACACAGCATGTCAAAAACATTTCTATTTCAAACTTTTCAGTTTATTCAAACCGTTCTAATTCAGTTAATTCAGTTTTGTATAAGTACATATTTTGTTTACACACAGTTAAATGTCAAAGCAGTTCTATAAATAACAATTTAGTTTAGTGTAAGTAGAGTTTCAATGTCGAAAACACTTCCATTTCAAACAATTTAGTTTAGCATAAACAGTTTAATTGTCAAAAACATTTCTATTTCAAACTATTCAGTTTAGTTTAACAGTTCTAATTCAAACGATTCAATTTAGCATAAGTATGCAGTTAGTTCTATTTAACCCATAGATAGGGTCAGAGTGGACCTGGGAGCAATGGCAATGAAGAGGTGCTCCGCATTCCCCAAAGCCCCAGCAGCACTGGAACCTCATCATCAGATTGTTTAGTGTCATATACAGGACACTCGTTTGGGTAGTCTTACCCCTCTGTATTGTACAGCCCCAGTCGACTAGACAATTGCATTTTTTTCTTTCGTTTATTCAGCGTTAGTATATCATGGATATACTTATGCTATTATAGGTCCTTGGTATTTGGGGATTCGACTAAATATCTTGCCTCTATTACAAAAGTACTCCGATGCCGATAGGGAACTAAAGAAACAAACGACAAAGAAAAAGAACAAGATTGTTCTCACCTGCTGTACAAGAAGTGAACCTCGTGGGGAAAAAATAGATTAATGAATTCAGATAAAAAAAAACTGACAGTAACTCCCAGATTCAATCATATCATGAAACAAAGGGAATACATTATAATGGTCCTGTTAAAAATAAACGAAAACTGTAGTTGTTGTTGATTATTCGTTTCCTTCCGCCAGACTGTCAACCCGCTGACATCATCATAATTATCGAAGTTTTTGATGGACGGTCAACACAGGTATGTCCATATGAAAGAGATCATAGGAGAACCTCGCTTATGAATTCGTCCTTGCTTTCCGGTAGTGGCCAACAAATCTGACTCGTCTTATCAAGATGATTTGTGAGATGGAAGGTACTATTTACCAACCCCTCCGCTCGGACAGGATATGACACACGGTCAATTTTTAAGCAGAGTTTAACAGGTTTGAATTCAGAGTTTTCCTTCTCCTAGGCTAGTTGCCTCACCAAGGCTGAAGAACCTAGTCTGTCCTACTATTTACCCATAGCTGGAGGGAGAATAATTGGATTCATACCTTCCCCAAGGGTATTAGTGCTATATGAAATGCAGTCAGTCAGGTCCAGAATTTGAACTCGTGTCGCCGTGTCCATTTCCTACGACGATAACGACAACACCACGTGAGATGGAAGGTAAGTTGACGTACACCGGCCGTTTTGTGAGTGCTGTTTCCAAGATTTGCTCAAAACTGCGCGCACAATTCTTTCATAGTTCCCATCTAGTTTCTTCTCAAAGCACTTTTTTTGCTATCCAAGTGGTACTGACACGGCTATCGCTAGGAAGTATTCCAGTTTTATTTTATCAGAACGATGAGATGTCCATATGGTCGTTAGTCTGTCCATAACAGTTCGTGCAACTGTGGACATCATTTTCAGTTGAAGAGATATTGCTACCGAAGAACATGAACGTTCAATTTAATATGGAGATCACACCTTATATCCAAATGTAAAACACACACAAACACACACCTGGCGACAACACTCCACGAGACACCAGTTGTACGGTCACTTGCCTCCCATCACGAAAACTATACAAGTTAGACGAACCAGACACGCAGGACACTGCTGGAGAAGCGGGAAAGAGCTCATAAGTGATGTACTCCTATGGACCCCCACATATAGCCAAGAAAAAGCTGGACGACAAGCTCGAACTTACATACAGCAGCTATGTGAGGACACAGGATGTAACCCTGAAGACCAGCCAGAGGCGATGAACGATAGGGATAAGTGGCGAGAGAGGGTCAGGGATATCCGTGCTAGCGGCACGACATGATGATGATGATGATGTGTGTATGTATATGTGTGTGTTTGTGTGGGTGTGCGTGTGTCTGTCTGTGTGTCAGTGTGTTGTTTCCAAAGTAACAAAAACAACCAAGACGAAGATGCTGGTTATGATAAACCAACTGAATGATACCCAATGGTATATTTCAGGATTTTAGACAACACAGAGATAAAACGATGCCGTGAAAAAAAAACATGTATATATAAATGATAAAATAAAAATGGAAATAAAAATTGGAGCAAAATCTGTCTAAATATAAAAAAGAAAACTAAATGTCGACAGCAATCGTGCACCTTTGCGTCTGCCTTTCAACCAACATGGCCGCTGGTAAATCCTTCTTTGATATTGAGGTCGGCAGGATGATAACCAGCCTGTCTTCCGGACGCTCCATCAGTTGGTTGTTGATATTTCGTCAGTATAACAAATGTCAATGTGTTTTTACAGTCTGACAAGAATGCCGCTTAAGATTCTATGTACTTGTTAATGTGGTTGCTGTTACTGATATTGTTGCTGTTGTACTATCCGCCTTAACCACATTTGTTATTCGATTCCTCTCACTTGATTCTTATTCTCTCTCTCTCTCTCTCTCTCTCTCTTTCTCTCTCTCTATCAATCTCCGTGAAAAAAAGAGTATTTGATTTATCTTCATTTTGATAATTGTTTTCCTTAGATAACTATATTAATAATTGGGAAATATCTCTCTGTCTAACTGTCTTCTATAGACGAAAAACGGTAAGGTGTAAATCTATTAAGCTTTGGTAGTTTTATATTGACTTATTTAATATATATATATATATATATATATATATATATATATATAAAAGGCCAATGGACCGGATTTTATATATATATATATATATCCGGTCCATTGGACTTATGAGTTGAATATTTGCCAGTGCTCCTGGAAACCGGGGTTCAATCCCCGGTCTAGTCAAATAATATATATAAAACTTTTATATTTTTTAGTATATATTTATATAATTTTTTTCCAATGTCTCTAAGCCCATTTTTCAGTAACACCTATATATATATATATATATATATATATATATATATATATATATATATATATATATATAGTATTGACTAAAAAATACTCTTATAGTCGTTTGGAAAAATGTTCCATTCCGACTGGTTTCCGCTTTAAGCCATTCTTAGTTGTCTACAATTCAAGACTGACAATCTTAGAAACGTTTGCAGATTGGCATTCACTTACGAATGATTAATTTTAACGACAGGTCAATCCATCGAGGGTTATTTTTTTCATACAGGGTAGGAAATTGTGTTCATTGTACGTTTATATTTACATCTTTTATACAGTTGTTTCTTGTACTTTATCGAATACAAATAATTTTAAAACAGATATATTTGATAGGATTATCAGTCTCAACTAATCTAGTTCAGAGAGGATCTGGGAGTAATGTGAATTTAGGGGTTGTCTACACTCCACCGATCTCTATAACTAGAGTTTCTCTATCAGATGAATTTTACTGTCATACCCAAGACACCCTGTTTTTTTTTTGTTTTTTTTTGGGGGGGTGGGAAATCTTGCCCTCTTCAGAGGATACAGCCGGCGTATACTTAGCCTCGTTGAAACGATTTTCATCCGAATGACATCCGAATGATTGTTGGATTTTATCTTAGCTCAAATCGTCTGGTGTTTCTACTACACAAGAATGTTGGGAGTGGTCTGGAACAAATACTGGAAGCAATACCCCACAAAACAGCTGCTGTACGACCACCAACGTCACATCATACAAACCAACCAAGTAAGACGAAAAGACATGCCATTCATTGAGTAATTTAAATAACATAGTATATAAAGCTATTATCTTCCCAAAAGGAAACATTAAAGATTAAAAAAAACACATATATTGGAATTTTATCGGTTAAATGGAAAGTAGGATTTAATAATCATATCTATCCGTCCTCTCATGAACGGTTAAAAAATCAAATAGCTTGATCCAAACATTTTTGGAAGTTGAAAAATAAGGGTTTGACTGCAGATATTCAATGTGTTATATTAAAAAGATCTACTACTCCGAGCTGCTTTGATGGTAGATGAAATTTGTATCTGGAAAAAAGATACAAATTGTGTTATATCCTGATCTTGGTAACTTATTAAATCAGAGATGTGATGTAGGCATAAAAATAAATTTTGACAATTTTGAATTAAGTGAATAATAAAGTAAATAAATAAATAAATAACGTTTAACTGGTATTTATTAAATTGGTAAAGATATTGGAATTTGGAATTTATATAAGTAAGCTTTATTCTATTATTGTTGCGGTTAGACAATAGCCAACATTAGTTTTTATTGCATGGGTTTTTGAGGAAAAAATATGATATACTAAATTTCGATTGTCTGAATAATTTTGTTATAAATGTTTGAATTTTTGACATTATCATATTCTAGCCCAATTCTCTTCCTCAAATATAATAGCAACATTGTACAATATTATATTGTAATACAATATATCCCTACCTCTTTATATCCATTGTGATTCTGGTCTACCATACCATAACCGTTTAAATACGCTTACAAATGTCCCTCGACATGAAATGATGATGTTTTGTTCCTTAGCTATAGTTACTTACACATACAAAAATAAAATAATGTAGCAAAAATAAGATACACCGACGACTTTATATCCATTTAAAACAACACGCTGCCTTTGTACCTTCACATAAACATATACTATATGCCACTTACACATACACGCAATAATACGCAACTATAACCCACACAAACACACGCACACACGCTCACATAATTACAATCACACGTAAAGATTCCTACAAAATCACAACGGTTTTTGACTGTATTTTTTCGATTTTCGATTCATTTCATTTTATTAACTACCTGATGATTGTTGTTTTGTAAAAAACTTCATGAAATCCAGGGGTCGCAGTCTACATTCCATGGAATTAGATATATATACCTATATAAATATATATATGAAAAGTAAATAAAGGATTGTAATCCGACAATATGTAGAAAAATTGATAGCAACGATCCAATATATATATATATATATATATATATATATATATGATTCATTAAATAATAAAGACAAATTTTGTTCGTATAATTTATTTAGGATCCTTTCAGGTTTCATGGTAAGTTTTTTACTTTCAGGTTGGAATTGGTAGATGACAAAAAAATTTGCGAACTCAGAGTTAGATAAAAACAATAGCGTTAATAGCTTTCCCTTTTTAAATAACGTTAACTTTTCAAATGGCGTTCCCTTTTAAATACATCAGTTACCCTGTTTTTATCCAACTCTGCGTTCGCATATTTTTGTTATATTATAAAAACTTTCAAAAACTATTAAAACTCATTTTTTAAAAATAACACACTTTACACAAGCAAGCAACCCCTGATGATGGCCTATAAAGGGGCCGAAAGCGCTCAGGACAATTTTTGGAAATTCATTGACCAATTCCAACCTGAAACTAAGACACTTATCAGGAAACATGAAAGGATCTTAAACAAATTATACAGATAAAATGTATCTTAATTATTTAATGAAACATGCTTAAATGAACGACTACTGCCTAGTTATTTATACAGTGGATAGCCGCTGGCATTGAGCACTCAAACTGGATATTCCAACTCCTTGGGCTTTTCCTCGAATTATATATATATATATATATATATATATGTATATTAGGAGTAATATATATATATATATATATATAAAATATTAGGAGTCAATCATAAATATATGTAGTGTGCTATAACTATAAATAAAGCGATAGACCCTATTTGTTTAATCTGGATAGCATAGATATAAAGTCAACGGTGCTATGTAACCAATGGTCAGAGGATTGTATAGGCAAAAAACTAAGTCACTCTGCACTATTTTAGGTATGTCTACACTATCTTCGCTTAGATATATATGCTCCAACGCAGGTATTTTGCCCAGTCGGCTGGAGGGGGCAGCCGAATACACCGACTGCTTTTTTGCAGAGGAGTAAGACACCCTCAACGAGTGTCCTGTATATGATACTAAACAACCTGATGGTGAGGCTCAAGTAAAGCTGGAGCTTTGGGGAATACGGTGTACCCCTTCATTGCTATCGCTCCCAGGTCCACTCTGCTCCGGAGTGGTAGCACCTGATAGGGTCCTATCCATGGGTCAAATATAACTAACCTGCGTCCTTATGCTAAACTGAATTGCTTGAACTGGAACTGTTTCTGCCATTGAAACTCGACTACGCTAAACCGAATTGTTTGAAAGCGAACTGTTTTGACATTTAACCATGTGTAAACAAAAACTATACCTATTTTAAACTAAACTGACTAAACTGAATAGCTTAAAATAGAAATGTTTTTCACAATTAAACTGTGTACTCCTGCCAAACTTAACTGTTTGCAATAGAAATGTTTATTTGCATAAACATAGATTTGGTATTGAATAACCTTCAACAGTTGATATGCCATTAAACCTAAACAAACAAACAAACAAGCATCACTTATCACTTATATATGAAGAGATATTAGATTGGGAAAATCCTACAAGATGTGAAAAAATTTGAAAAGTGGTGCTACCTCTGCAATGGATTAAATAGCACCACTACAGTTCTCCTACAAAGTTGGCTATGGCATTTAATAACCCTCGAAGATTGATATGCCATTAAACAAGAAAGCAAAGCAAAATCTTCTCAGAGATCTGCAGACATACACAGTAACCTCTAGAATACATTTGCTGCTCTTTAATGTTCTTTGCCAGTGGCTGATTATATATATATATATATATATATATATATATATATATAATTCGTGTAGTAATTGTAGCTGAGTCCCTTTGTATCGATACATTTGAGTTAAGCTGACATCCCAAGTAAAGCTTTTTAGATTGTATTGAAAGAAGTGGTGAATATTGACAGCCATCTTTCAAAGAGAGCCTACGTTAAGTAAACATTGGTTCAACTTCTTATAAACTTGGGTGCATATCTGCACTTGAACAAACTTGGGAAGAAGCCTTCAGACTCAATTGTTGAAAAGCAGAGAAATAATAGAAATTTTTCTGACCATCACCGTCCTACCCCATCCAAACAAATAAAAGGTTTTCGTTGCTCGCATTTGGAGTTTTTGACCAGTGTTTTATTCATTCCGCTGCCTCCGTGAGTGGTTACCCTCACAACACTCGGAATGTTAATCTACGACCGTAAAGTAAGCAACAAAGATTGAAAATAAGAAAAAGAGAAAGTTTCTGGAAATAGCGAAATCAGAGTTGTGATGGTCAGAATCATATATAAAAAGGAAAGAAATTTTGCTAAAAAAAAAACCAACAATCCTTCCTCTGAATTTATTTGCATTTAGTTTATTTGTTTAACGACATGTCAACGCCTTATTGGTTATTTAATGCCGACATTTGATTTGTTTATAAAATATTGATTATAATCATTACTATTAATTATCTTAGTTGGATTTACTTTGGCTTATTGATTAACGGCATATAATCTCTCATGGGTTAAAGCCGACATTTGTTTTATTTGTAAAATTTTGATTGTAATCATTACTATTCATTGACTAAGTTGGTTTTAGTTCGGCTAATTTATTTAACAGCATATAATCTCTTATGGGTTATTTAAAGCCGAAATTTAATTCATTTGTAAAATTTTGATCGTAATCATAGCTATTTATTGGCTTAGTTGAATTTAGTTTGCCAATTTGTTTAACGGCGTACAATCTCTTTATGGGTTATTTCAAGCCGAAATTTGATTAATTTATAAAATTTTGATCGTATTCATTACTATTCATTAATTTGGTTGGATTTAGTTTGGCTTATTTATTTAACGGCATTTAATCTTTTATGGGTTATTTAAAGCTGAAATTTGATTTATTTGTAAAATAGTGATTGTAATCACACTTATTTGTTTAACAGCATCATCAAGTCGTACTGATAGCAAGGACTTCCCTGACTTTCTCCACCATCCGTCCCTATCACCCGTTACTTTTGGCAGACTCTCTAGACAACATTCCGTGTCTGCACAGACCTGATGAATGTAGTAATTCACTAAGCTTTTTTGCTTAGATGTGGAACAAGGCCATATGAATGGGGCACCCAATGAAACTCAAACTCTCTCATGTAGGTTTACAAGTCTAGCTTGCAAAACATTACACCACCAGAGGCGCCCACAGCTGATGAATGTAAGTTTTTGCTGGTCGGCCATCACTGGCGCGTCTATGTGGAAGAGTTCATAGGAGAAACTCGCTAATATATTTGTCCTTACTTCACTTGCAGTGCCAAGCTGGTGCTGTTCGTCTTAATTGAATGGTTTATTAGATGGGAGATAGGTTAGTACTTCTGCCTCTATTTCGTGGTGGGTTGCTCTCTGGATATGCACGAAATAACCTGAAGCATTCTTCCGTAGTTCTCATACAGCTTTTTCCCGAAGCGTTTTGAGACCGTTTAATAGTACTGACACAGCCTCGGCTTGGAAGAAATCCTGTTTTATTTCATCAATGAACTTCTTATTGGAGTGACACAAGTTCATATTTTAAGCGGGATACTATTGCTTTCAATTCAGTCCACCTTCTATTGCCCAGTCAGCTGAAGCTGTAGAATACACTGAATGCTTCTCTGCAGAGGGGCAAGACACCCGCCACCAATGAGTGTCCTAGATATGACACTAAACAATCTGATGATGATGGCCCGGAGTGGTAGCACCTGAAAGGGTCAAATAGAACTAAACTGCGTACTAATGCTAAACTGAATGACTTGAAACAGAACTGCTTTGACATGACCGGCTCATTGGTCAAGTGGGTAGAGTGTTCACCAATAGTTCAGGAGACCTGTGTTCAGTCCCAGGTCACGTCATACCAAAGACTTTAAAAATGGTACCTGATACCTCCTTAATTAACACTCAACAATATAAGGTAAGTATCAAGGGCAAAGTGGAGCAATCCAGAGAAAGGAATAGCGCCCCCTACACCTTGGTGCAGTAACTATTGAAAAAGGAGCCTTCTGGTCACCCTTGACTACGGTCGCCAACTTTACTTTTACTTATGCTAAACTGAATTGCTTTAAATAGAACTGTTTTTACATTTATGCTACATGCCTATGCTAAACTGAATTGTTTGAAATGGAACTGTTTTTGTATGAGAAGCTAAATTGTTTAAATAGAACTATTTTTATATTTAAAATGCATACATATGCGAAACTAAATTGTTTGAAATAGAACTGTATGTATGAAAATGGATTTGGCATTAGATAACCTACAAAGCCAAAAAACCCAAACAAACAAACAATAGTCTTCTCTACAATTTACCTACAGTTGCGGAGGAAGATATGGATTCCTGCCTTTCCTGAGGGTATTAGCACAAAGTGAAACTCAAAAAGCTCCGTCGGGGATTTGAACTCGGGTCATCGAATCCATTTTCTACGATAATTACCGTTCCGGTAAGAACTCCTCAAAAAAAAAAAAAAATACAAAATTTCAGTAGTTATTTGAAACACTGATTTTTCTATATTTTGTGTATGATATTTCTGACTGCTGTCCACGTCTTTATTGTCGTTAGTTGTAACACAACGTTTCGGCCGTTGTATCCTCTGGCCTTCCTCAGAAGTCTCTTGTTTATCGTGGCATGAAAATGATTCAACCTGGGAATTCATTTGACCGTTGATCAAACGAGGCGTTCAAGAAATATGAGGATGTTATTCAAATAATGACGTCATTGTTTTTCACGCCTGTCAATCCGAGAAGCATCGCAAGAAGAAGGACAATGACGTCATTATTTAAATAACATCTTCATGTTTCTTGAACACCTCGTTTGATCAACAGTTAAACTTTACAGATAATTTTCAAGGTTGAATATCTTCCATACATAGATAAACAAGGGACACCTGAGAAATGCTGGAGGATACAACGGTCGAAACGTTGTGCTACAACTAACTTTTTTAAAGATGAGGACAACAGTCCGAAAAATCACTCACAACATATAACACATCAAGCCTCATCAAAAAATTCAGGTTGATTTTTTAAATTTTGGAGCATATCTGAGACCTCTAAACGAACCCGAATGAACCCTTTTATACGCCAAACTCAATGTAAACAAACCAGCAACCCGTAGTAAATATCCAATAAAAACAAACGTCTTCTGAATACGAATAATTATCTTAAATTTTAATAAAAGCCTCTGTCGGCCCTTTTATTTTAATAATTATACAGCGTATTTAATATAGGTAAGTACCGCTTGGAGTAAGATGCTTATTATTTAAAATGAAGGACTTAGATTCGCTTTTATTGAAATTTTGGATCATTATTCGTATCTGAAGGACATTTCATTACTGCAGGCTAATAATAATGGACAATGCTTCTTGTAAGAAATTCAGGCAATTGAAGACCATTAGTTCTATTCCTCCCAGTAGAAGGAATAAAATGAAAGAGTCATTAATCAATAATTGACAACAGTTCATCTACAAAATTCAAAGACTATCGTATCAAACAGTACAAGTATATATATGAAGAGTGTTCAAAAATTATCAATTCTGAAGCTAGATTTAACGAGAGAGAATAGTCCTCTTAATATCAATCACATTTATTCCAGTGAGTTTTACATAGGCCGAAGCACACACGGGACTTCTATCATTATCATCATCATCATCATGTCGTGCTGGTAGCACGGATATCCCTGACCCTCTCTCGCTACTTTTCCCTATCGTTCATCGCCTCAGGCAGGTCTTCAGGACAACATCCTGTATCCTCACATAGTTGCTGAATGTATGTTCGTGCTGGTCGTCCTGCTTTTGCACGGCCATGTGTGGGGGTCCATAAGAGTACATCTCTTATGAGTTCGTCCCTGCTTCTCCAGCAGTGTCCTACATGTCTGGTTCGTCTAACTTGAATAGTTTTCATGATAGGAGGCAGGTGGCCGTATAGTTGGTGTCTTGTGGGGTGTTGCCACCAGGACTTGTTCAGGATTGCTCGCAGCATTCTTGTGTAATTGCCGTCTAGCTTCTTCTCCAGCCGTTTTATTAGAGTCCATGTAGTGCATCCATATAGCAGTATCGATGTGACCGCTGCCTGGAAGAAACTGCGTTTCATTTTATCGGTTAGGTCTGATTTCCATATAATCGATAGCCTATTGGTAGCTGTCCATGCTTTCGTTAACCTCGTGTCGATGTCCTTTTCGGTTGATGCGACGCTGCTTCCTAGGTAAGTAAATTTGTCTACTAGTTTAAGAGGGGTTCCGAATGAAAAGCTGCGCCGACTTAGTCTATTATAATGGAAATGATGTATCCATCTATAACTAAAACTATACCACTACCGACATCACAGTTCCCTTAGTTATTTAAATCACATTCTCAATTATATTACTTTTATTTGAATAACAATTATTTTGAAAATTGTCTTATATTATTGATACTGTTGGCCTAATCTACATGATGATTATATACAATTGTATTTATATATACAACCAAATAGCAGCTTATCGCTTGAACGTGAAGATTAATTTGCGTAAGGATCTTATGTTTTGGTTTTGTAAATATTTACTTCGTAGTATTGATTTCTGATTATTTGTCTTTGTTCAAATAAATATGAGCCGGTATCTTTACAAGAAATCTTTAAAAGAATTCCATGAACAAAACAAAATTACTGTGATTTTATTCTTTGCTGTCTAACAGTTACAGGAAGATTTTACTAAGTATGACGGGAGTGATGGGAAGAGCTAGCGTTCAAGCTGTTCAATTCTCCGATAATACCCACTTCTGTTTTATATCATCATCATCATGTCGCGCCGCCTGCGCGGATATCCTTGACCGTCTCTCGCCATTTCTCCCTATCATTCATCGCCTCCGGCAGGTCTTCAGGGTTACATCCCGTGTCCTCACATAGCTGCTGTATGTAAGTTCGTGCTGGTCGTCCCACTCTTGCACATCCATATGTGGGGGTCCACAGGAGTACATCGCTTATGAGCTCGTCCTTGCTTCTCCAGCAGCGTCCTGCGTGTCTGGTTCGTCGAACTTGTATAGTTTTTGTGATGGGGGGCAAGTGTCCGTATAGTTGGAGTCTCGTGGGGTGTTGTCGCCAGGACTTGTTTAATACTGCTCTCAACATTCTTGTATAATTTCCGTCCAGCCTCCTCTCCAGCCGCTTCGTAAGCGTCCATGTGGTGCATCCATATAGCAGTATCGACACAACCGCTGCCTGGAAGAAACTGCGTTTCATTTTATCAGTTAGGTCCGACTTCCATATGATCGAGAGCCTATCGATAGCTGTCCATGCCTTCGTCAGTCGTGTGTCGATGTCTTTTTCGGTTGATGAGATGCTACTTCCTAGGTAGGTGAATTTGTCGACTAGTTTCAGAGAGGCTCCGTCTAGTGTTGCAATGTTGACCGTTTGGTTGTAACACATATATTCAGTTTTGTTTGCATTGACATGGAGGCCAATGCCAGCTGCGGCTCGTTCCAGACTATGCAGTAGTGTCTCTGCTTGATTAGGCGTATTCGCTAGTATCGCCAAGTCATCAGCGTAGTCGGCGTCCGTGATTGTTTTTGCGGGGTACCTTTTGCTTCTTCTCTTAGTCAGCTCGAAGCCATTTTCTCTGATTTTGTCGATCGAAGTCCTAAGCACATAGTCTAGACAGATGATAAAGAGGTACGGGGCTAGTGTGTCTCCTTGTAGTACTCCTGCAACAATGTCGAAGTATTCCGTGTCTCCATCTGGTGAACGTATTTTCACTTTGGTGTTTCTGTAGAGAATCATTATCGCTGCTACGGTTTCTTTTGGTAGGCCGTATGCTAGTAGGATTTGCTCCATCTTCCCTCTGTGTATGGAATCGAAGGCCTTGGTAAAGTCGACAAATAGTAATGTCGCCTGTAAGTTTTTTGCCCGAACGCCTTCCAGGATTCTACGGATGGTCAGTATTTGTGAGGTTGTGGATCTATTTCTCCGGAAGCCATTTTGGTTTTTCCTAAGGATGTTGTCTATTTTGGGTTCTATGCGGTTTCGTAGTAGGGCATTGTAGATTTTGGCTGCTATGGATGTAAGTGTTATCCCTCGGTAGTTCTTGGCTAGTCCGAGGTCGCCTTTTTTAGGGAATGGAAGGATGCATCCCTTCGTCCATCGTTCTATCCTATTTTGACTATAGACTGCGTTGCATTGCCGGAGCAGTATATCGTCGAATTGTCTCGTCTTCCACACTTCTGGGGGGATCTCGTCTAGCCCCGCCGCTTTCCTATTTTTAATTCTTCTGAGAACCGAGTCGAGTTCTTCTTTGGTGAAAGGACCTAGTTTTACGTCTAATTGCTTACTAATAATTCTGGTGATCGGTTCATCCGTTATTTCCGGTGGGTTTCCTAGTAGATTTTTGAAATGCTGTTCCCACAGTTTTACTCTTTCTTGTTGGCTTGCAGCTTTCAATTTTGCTTTGGCTGTGCTCTTCCTTCCACTTACTTCGTTTATTGTTTGCCAGGCTATCCTGGATTGCCTATCTTCCACCGAGTCTCTAATCTTATCTATCTGATTTTGTACGTATTCTGCCTGTTCTTTTAGGTATATTCCTGTTAATTGATGTTGTGCCTTTTCTAGTTTTCGTGCATTTGTGTTTGTTGGGTTCTTTCGATAGCTTTTAGAGGCAGTCTTCACAAGTGCACGTTTTTCTCTAGCCGCTAGCGTTTCCCAAGGGACTCTATATTTAGTTCTAGGTTTTGTTGGAATACACTTTTCTGCCGCCTCAAGGTGTGCTTCTACAAAATTTTCATATTCGTCATTTGGGGTGCCTATTTCTGCCTTCTCTTGTAGTGCTTCGAATCTGTTTCTTAATTCTAATGCATACTTATCTCTAATATCTCTGTTGTTGAGTAGGGCCCAGTCATAGTGCTTGGTCGTCGCTTTACGTGTGGCGTTTTTTCTTAGGCTTAGTCGTACTTTGGCCGTAACTATTCGATGATCGGAGGATACACCCTCGAAAGAGGAGTATGCCTCGCAATTCATCGCACTGTTTTTCCATTTCCTGTTTATAAGGACGTAGTCTATCTGTGCTTTACTCTTATTCGCGTATGTGTAGGTCCATAATTTCCCCTCCCTTTTTTGAAAGTTTGTATTGAGGCATGTTAATCTATTTTCTATCATGAAATCTATTAAATGCTGTCCATTCCTGTTAGACGCGCAGTGTAGGCTGTATTTGTTGTGCCTGTTTTTCCCGATTTGTGCATTCATATCTCCGCCAATGACTAGCAGGTTGTGTTTCGGAATGCTACGTACTAGGGAGGATAGATCTTCGTAGAAGGTGGCTATTTCGTTTTCTTCGCTAACATTGGTAGGGCTGTAGCAGGAGATAATTGTTGCTTTGGGGTTGCCATTAAACGTTGCGGCCATCATCCTAGGTTGTATTCTCTCAATGCTGTTCAGTGTTTTTTACGCTCTTGGTCCTAGAAGTATTCCCACCCCTCCTACCGATGCATTGACAGAGTTTTTCCATGCCGATACAGTCACCAGCATCCATCCATTACCAGTTTCGTGATACTTGATATCTTCGGTGTGCGTGTATCGGTGCTCTTGTATGCAAATTATATCTATCTTATGTTCTACGGCTGATGCAGTTAGCTCTGATAGTTGACCTATTCTATTTAGGGTTCTCACGTTAAATGTCGCTATCTGTATTGTTTGCTTGCATTTTAGTAGTTTTTGTTTGAGTTTGAGCTCTGTAGCTGATTTTTCGAACACTGAGGCCAGGGCTCCAACCTCAGCAGGACGCGCCCCTTTTTTACCCGCGCGAAGAGCGATGCGGTTTATGGATCTGGTTTGAGTACGAGTCATGGTTATCTTTCGATGGCTGTTTTTGTTCTCATCTATAGAAGCCACTCTTATAGATGAGCAGCAGTAGTTCCCCGATCGAACTGACAATCTTGAGCGTTAAGCCGCAAGACTCACACGTACATCATGCTGCTTCCCATGTGTACGCGGTAGTAAAAAAAATAAATAAATAAATAAATAAATAATATTCTTTAATGTATGAATTTTACACACATAAAGCAATCCTACGTATACTTATATATATCATATAGATATCAATTGAAATTACAATAAGTGCAATCTTTTTATATGTATTCTTATTTAGTTTCGTTAGTCTTTTTAATTTAATATATATTTTTACCTACCTCTGCACACAAGCAGGATGTGACACAAGATCAATTTTAAGCGGAATTTAACAGGTTTTCATTCTCTGAGACCGCTTGCCATGCCATGGTTGAAAAACCCAGTCTGCCCGACTATTTACCAGTTGCTGGAGGGAGAATAATTGGATTCATACCTTTCCCAAGGATATTAGCGCACTGTGAAATGCAAAATGTCTCGTCCAGGATTTTGAACTCTGGTTGCCTTGTCCATTTCCTATGACGTCAACCATTTACATATCAATCTTCTCTTTTCTAATTTAATATAATGTTTTCTTACATTAAAACTTAAATACTTGCGCTCGACGGACGGTGTGTATTTTTGGTAGTTTCTTTTAATTTTATCACGCTCCTCTGATTTTACTAATGAATTGAATTTTTAGTTTATAAGAAAACATCGTACAAGGTCATGCCTGATGTGTATTATGGAAGATGTTGCACTTTCACTATTCCGTTATGAATTGACATACCATAAAACCAACCAATCAACGAACTGAAAGTTTATGATTTAAGATAGATAGATAGATAGATAGATAGATAGAAATAAGCTGAAAAAGATCGTACGCTAGATAGATATGAATAAACTGAAATAGAGAGGTAGATATTAACTGATTTTGATAGATAGATAGATAGATAGATAGATAGATAGATTGAGTGAAAGAACATTACGTTTAAACTGCGCAAAATTATTTTTATTAATACTTGCTTAAAGGACAGGACGCCTTCGATAGCTATTAGGCTCAATATCAAGTTGCGTCCAATTTATAGAATTCGTGTTATAATTAAGTGAAAACATGAATAGTAATAAAGGAAACTAATATATAATCAGCATTCAATAGTTATCCAATTCTAGAAACTATAATGATCAGCATGAGAGTAAACGCACACTCTTCAAATTGAATTTTTTTAGATGCGTCAGACGTCAGGGTTTGACTCGAACCATTTCTTTTATTGTTGCTCGAGCATAAAAGTATCGTCGTCTCAAGTATGACTCTAAACTATATCTGATGGCGAGGTTTCTGTTCGAGAGCTCTGGGTAGTATTAATTACTCCCATCCGAAGTGGTAGTACCTATTAGTAATTTACTAAGCTTTTTGCTTAGATTTGGAACAAGGCCGAATTCATCGGGGCACCCAGTGAGACACGAACTCAAATCTATTAGGGTCCCATCCCTGGGTCTAGCTGATCTGTTTAAAAGTTATTAATATTTGATTGGACCGTGTCCAAAAAATCTTAGAAATAACTACCAAAGAGAATGTAAATCTGAAAGTACAATAAACGTAATCCCATAACCACTAGAAAAGAAAACACGAGACAGATTGTTATGCCGTTAAAATCTAACGGCATGACAATCCATCGCGTGTTTTTTTTTTTTTTCATTGATCAATCAATCAATCAATCAAGATGTTGCGTTCTGGTTAGTGAACCCTTGTAATATTAAATAAAGGACAAATCAAGATATGAGAGGAAATAGAGATATATTCTCAGAAAAAAGTATATACAATAGAGACTATTAGTATACAAGAACATAGATTAGTGAATACAGAATAAAGATATAGTCCAACGATAGTATTGGCTTCAGTTATTACGGTAGCAAGTAAGGTGATCAAGTGCGATCTCCAGTCTCCAACGCTCTAATACTATTCCTATAAGAAGCTGCTCTTCACCTTTTAGTCTGCCCTGGTATTAGTAGCTACTGCTATATATGGCAGATGGACTAGTTCATTGTGTGGAAAAAGGTGGGGGATACCCAACATAAGAATATCAATGAAATTTGTTTGGTTTTGATCGTGAGAATAATTCTTATAGATACAACAACAACAAAAAAAAAAAAAAAAAAAAAAACAAAGATGAGAATGAGATTACTTTTCATTCTCTGTGACTAAAACAAGAATAATAAAGAGGCGCCTTCCAGGTGTAGTGGCTAATGTGTTAGACTGCGGCATCGTAATACGCGAGTTCGAACTCCAGCCGCGTTATTACGTTCACTTTGGGAATAATACTCTTGAGAAAGGTGTGAACTACACTATCCCTCTTGCTATTGATTAAATAGTAAAACTACTTTTCCTTCTCCAAGGTTAACTGTTGCCATTAGATAACCAATGAAGTTTGATATTCCATTAACAAAGAAACCAACAAATAAAAGGACAGCTTTGGGTTTGTGTAATATAATAGCCGAGGGATTTCGTTTTATATATCTTGCCTTTCGGTTTAGTTAGGCTGAGAACCTTTCGCTTAGCGCATGGCTTAGTTAGGTGCTAACATGATCGCAGGTGTTCACGCGCGCGCGGAGCGGACGTGTCATTCAGAGATGTCATAATAGAAACCCCAAAAAGATGTGATTGACGTCATGCAACGGAAGCGTGCGCGGAGGATTTTGGGGATTTGAAAAAAAGTCAGAGAGTTGAGTTTTAGCGTCCGAAGAAGACGGTTGACTTTCGGAACTCGCCGAGGCCTTGCGGTGGGCGCCGCATGTGGTTTGGGGCAGATGGAAAAGTCAGCATAGAAAGATTGTGTATCTCCCTCCTTATGTCGAAAAACCTTTTACTTAAAGGTAATAAAACGTTTCGTACCTGAACTAAGAAGTCGTAAGTGTTTTTTGTGTTTCGGGATTCCTATGTTATCTATATATGAGTTATGAACATTCTATGTACATTTCACGTATCCAAGTATGGCTATGTAACATTTGCACTTACATCGATACAAGATAATATTTATAGAAATCCATAAGGGAATGTAATCTGAGTTATTCTTAATAATAGTACACTAATGATAATATGTGTTACAATAATATCCGTTGGATATTATAGTAATTATATTATATTATATTATATATTAATTATATTATTATCATATTGATAATTTTAGAGATAGATAGATTGATAGAGTGGGTGGATCTGGGAATAATGAGATAGACACTGAATGTAAATAATTTTTCGGTATTTGATGCATAGATTATATGCATCCCATGCTTATCGTCGTAGGAAATGGACACGATGAACTGAGTTCAAATGCAGGACTCGGCCGTTTGCATTTTACATATCTCTAATACCCTTGGAAAAGGAATGCATCCCAGGTATGCTTCCTCCGACTATGAGTAAATAGTAGGACAGACTGTGTGCTTTAACCTAGGTATGGCAACCGATATAGAAGAAGTAAAACTGAATTCAAATCTGTTCAACTCGTTTTTGAAATTGACTTTGCGTCAAATCCTGCTCGTATATATATATATCGTAGGAAATGAACACGGCGATACGAGTTCAAATCCAGGACAAGACTGATTGCATTTCAAATAGCACTGATACTCTTGGGAAAGGTATGAATCCAATTATTCTCCCTCCAGCTATGGGTAAATAGTAGGGCAGACTAGTTTCTTCAGCCTTGGTGAGGCAACTAGTCTAGGAGAAGGAAAACTCTGAATTCAGACCTGTTAAACTCCGCTTAAGAATTGACCTTGTGTCATATCCTGCCTGAGTGGAGGGGTTGGTAAATAGGATATATATATGTATTGTAACAGCGTTGGTTGTCACTAATTTACTTTGTGGGTTTGTGGAAGACAACCTCAAATTCATCGCGCTGCGTATGTATCTTCTCACACACATATACTAAACACCACTTATACGTCCACACACAATAATAGGCATCTATAACACCCCACACACACTCGCAAGCACACATAAATATTTGTACACAATCCCAACGGTTTTTGACTGTATTTTTCGATTTTTTCGATTTCTTCATTTTCTTTCGTTATCAGTCAGATGATTGTTGCTTGTATAACAAAATGAAACCTAGGGTCGCTGACAAATTTCCATGGTATCAAATTTATAAAATATTATATATGTTATATACATACACACACACACACACACACACACACATATATATATATATAGGGAGCAATGTCTTATCACCCGAGACAAACATCGACACACGTCTGGCAAAGGCATGGACAGCTATCGATAGGCTATCGGTCGTATGAAAGTCAGACCTGACGGATAAAATAAACCGCAGTTTCTTCCAAGCAGCGGTAGTATTGATACTGCTATATGGATGCACCACGTGGACGCTAACAAAAGGTATGGAGAAGAAGCTTGACGGCAATTACATGAGAATGCTGCGAGCAATATAGAACAAGTCCTGGAGACAGCACCCCCCAAAACTGCAACTGTACGGCCACCGACCACCCGTCACGAAAACTTTCAAAGTTAGATGAACCAGACATGCGGGGCACTGCTGGAGAAGAAGGGACGAGCTAGTAAGAGATGTACTCCTGTGGACCCCTTCACCTGGACGAGTAAAGTCAGAACGTCCAGCTCGAACATACATACAGCAGCCCTGTGCCGATACTAGATGTAGCCCGGGAGACCTGTCAAAAGCAATGGACGATAGGGAACGGTGTCGAGAGAGGGTAAGAAATATCCGTGATGATAGCGCGGCATGATGATGATGATGATATATATATAACAATACGTACTATTTCATAACAGATACATTTGTTTGATTATATTTTTTTTCATCATACAACGTGTGAAAGCACGTGCGATACTCTGTCCTCATCAGCCGCCAACCAGGGTAATAACACAGTTTCGGTAGCTCGTGGCAGTACCGCCTTGAGCTACCGAAACTGTGTTTTCACACGTTTATGATGAAATATATATATATATATATATATATATATATATATATATAATAAAACAAATGTAGCTGTTATGAAATAGTACATATTGCTATTGTTCATATAATGCAAGCCAGTTGTCAGATGAATATTTAATTCATTTTGTCCTCTATTATAATCGATATTTAATTTTAATGTTCTCGCAGTCCTGGAGCTTTGGGGAATACGAAGTATCACTTCATTGCCATCACTCCCAGGTTCACTCTGGTCCGTAGTGGTAGCACTGGTATCAAGTCCTATCATTTGGTCTAATAGAACTGTTTAAGTATTTAACTGTAAGCAAACAAATGACATGTTAACTGGAATTGTTAGAAATATAATCGTTTAACCATTTAACTGTAAGTAGACAAATAATTGATGTTTAATTGAATTGCTACATAGCAATACTTAGAACCAATTGACTGTGTGCTAACGAGTAATGTTGAATAGAATTATTGGTTTGGTTTAGTCTCTTTGTTTAATGGCATATCAACCTTTGTAGGTTATTTAATGCCAAAGCCATTCTCCTAGAAGAACAGTAGTGGTACTATTTAACTCATGGGATGATAAGGGGGTTCATACCTTTCCCAAGGGTATTTGCCCGAAAGTGAACGTAATAGCGCGACTGGAGTACGAACTCGCTTACTACGATTCCGCAGTCCATCGCTTTAACCATTACGCCACGAGGACACCCCCTACAATTATTGGTGTTGATTAGTAAAAATTGAAACTCTTTAACTGTGTGCCTAAATTGAATTGTTAATGTTTTAAACAATGTTTGAAACGAATTAACTATGTTCAAATAAAACTATCTATGTAAGATAGCTCTATTTGAAACCATTAAAATGAGTGCAAAGAAATGATTAATACTAAATAGAATTATTTGTGTGAGAATATTTGGAACTATTTAACTGTAAGTAAACAATAGTAATACTTCTGTGTAGACAAATTACTTATAACTCATTTAAAAATAAGATTACTTAAACAACTATTGACTTGGAAATCATATGTATAACCATTTAATTGTATGCAAACACATGAGCTCTAGCTCGTCAAAAAATGTTATCTACAAACAATGCGTTTACAAATTAGATATAATATTGTTACATAGCTAGATATACGCTATGTGTGAAATAGACATAGGGAATCTAAAAACACGAAACTTTACGAAATTGGTTCAGGTACGAAACTTTTATTCACCTTTTTCGACATGAGGAGAGAGAGACACAATCTTTCTATGCTGACTGCTCTTACATCTTCAGCTCTCAACCCAACCAACGCGCGGCGCCCGTAGCGCACAAAGTCGTCTGGCCTCGCCCAGCTCTGAAAGTCAACCTTCTTCTTCCGAGGCGGGAACTCAACTAACTGACTTTTCTCAAATCCCCAAAATCCTTCGCGCACGCTTCCGATTCTTGACGTCATTCACATCCCCCGGTCCATTTCCTATCTGGAATTTTTATTGTGACATCTCTGAATGACACATCCTCCCCGCGTGCACGTGAACACCAGCGCTCATGCTGCACCGAACTAAGCTATGCGCTAAGCGAAAGGTTCTCAGCCTAACTAAGGCAAGATATATAAAACAAAATCCCTATTACAATATGTCTAAAGATGATTTGGTATTAAATAACCTAAAAGGGCTGATATGCTAAAAAAAAAACAACCATAAAAACTTGAAAGTAAAAAAAAGTAATTTTTACCAACTGCAAAAGAGTTTCGTTACATCCCGTTACTGATTTTTTCCCGAGATAGTTAAGTTTGATGTCTTTTATTTAATGGCCTATCAACCTTTGTAGGCCCAGAGATGAACATAGATTTACCTTTTTACCGAACGGGAACGTATCTTGATAATCTCTCAATGTTATTTTGTCAATCGCCAGCGTTAAGTGGCGTAGTGGCTAACGTACTCGACTGCGATATCGTAGTAAGCGAGTTCAAACTCCAGTTGTGCCATTACCTTCACTTCTAGACAAATATCATTGGAAAAACATGAACTCCTTATCCCCTCAGCTGTTCTCCTACAAGAATGACTTTGGCATTCAATAACCAACGAAGGTTGATATGGCATTAAACATAGAAATCAAACCAAGTTAAGTCAGCTGTTTCAAATATCCAAGACGATGTCTTATCTGTGTCATGTTAAGTCCCCCACCCCTTGGTAAAATAATCTGACCGACGTCTACAAAATCCCCCTTCCTCAGAAACAGCAGTACACAACACTTCTTCGTGCAGTAACGGATAAATCTTTCTTATTTCCCGACTTATATGAAGAGCGAATTTTTTTTTGTTTCGCTCTGTCCAAATACAAAAAAAAAGAAAAGATTAATGCATCTCATTTTGCAATTGTTACTCATCCAACATTAGAAGCGCGCTTAGCGTAACAGTTATTGTTAGAAGAAATCGAATCGACGACCCGAGCTCAAATCCATTTGTATTTTACTTTCGTGGTAATGTCTTTGGGAAAGGCATGGATACATCTTTCCCACCCCAGCTATAAAAAAAAATTGGGCAGACTGTGTTCTTTGATATTAGTTTGGAAACTGGTTTAGAGAAAGAAAATTCATATTCAAACCAACAAAACTCCGTTAAAAATTGGCCTTGTGTCGCCCGTGACAGAGGGGTTAGGTAAATGCATACAATTACAGAGCTAGGATCGGTTCATATTTTTTTTTAAAAAAAGATCCTTACCTCTTACGCCAGTGTTAGCAATGAAATTTCCCTTTGCTTAAAAGTTCCGACAGGGTTATTGTCATCATAGAACCAAGTGACAATCTACTGTAAATTGCGGCCTATGAAAATATATGGGACATTAGAAGAGCTTGTTGTGTATTATTTATGTCCTTTCGTAGGTTGTTATCGTATATTGGTTTTGGTTAAATTCGGGTATAGCCAATCTGATTGGTTCTTCTTATTAATCAATTTAACTTGTTGGCTTCTTAGTCTGAGGAAGGCTGCAAGATAATTTAAGGAAGGAAGGAGACAAAGATACCTTTTAAATTGCAAGTTTATTTTAGGGTTCTAATGACTCTTCGGTGGCGTGGAAAGATTTCTTAAACCAGAAGAAATATTTCACGGTCCCTAGATAATTCAGTGAAATGTATTTGTCATAGAGGTGAGTTTAGGGTTGGTGGCTATGTCCACTGGATGTTTTTCAATAGAGGCCGTTGGTACAGGGGACAAGCTGCCACCATGTCCGAGACTGGGTGAACACGTGCACCCCCTACTAACAGCCAAGTGAAAGAGCATCCTTTTAGTACTACGGTAAAGGCTGACGTGAGAATGGGTTTTTTCTTGGTGCCAGTCAGTCTATTTTTCTAGCATGCACGAATTTCGCTTCCAATCAGTGGCTTATTGGAACCAATAACTTTTAAAATTTATTTCATTTTATTTTTTATTTTTATTTCTATTAATCTTCTCAAACACCTTCAGACGACCGGGGGGGCCTATCGTCTAAGGAAGGCTGTCAATGTGAAATCTAACTCTTGGCTGAGGGGGCCTTCGCATGTTGAACAAAAAAGAACAATAAAATGTGGGGGGAGTAAGTGAGAGCAGCAAAACTATAAGAAAGTGAGGTCTGTGGAATTTTGGTACTCTGTGTTTATGAATAACGTAAGAACTTTGCGAAAATCCAACTGACTGATATCAAAATTGCTGACTCATTCCCACCCCCACAAGCTAACAGCCCTATTGTCACTGGTGAACAAGCTGACCCTGACTAGTCATCGTCTTCAATGCTCTGGGAGACCTTTATGACTGAGTCCCTCTCCTAAATTACTGGTCTGATTGGCCGTGACCATTTTCTGCCAACGTGGCTACTATGACAGACCAATTCTCTTGTTCCTTTTACCACAACACCTCCGGTCTCGGGTCTTCCCGCAAGTTCACACGGGCACAGTTCTTTGTCCATTTTCGCGCCAAGAACACCCAACGCGTAATCTTGACAAAGAAATCTGACAGACAATTCAACGCCGAGATGCTGAAGATAAAGTCGTTGGTTCGAACATATATCCAAAATCACACACACACACACACACATACACAAAGAAACAGATCCACAAATCTCAATATATATATATATATATATAGAGAGAGAGAGAGAGAGAGAGTTAGATTTGAAAAAGGTGTATTTAGGCAGCACCTTATCATTTAAACAGGTTTGATTAAATAAAATCAAATCCTAGTTGTTTTGGAGTTTCTTATTTTTTTCTTTCAAGAGTTCTTATGTTTTTTATGTTACAATCTTGAAATTTGTTGATGGTTTCTCCAAAGGAGTTATTTGTGTTATACGAAATACATAGAAGTGTAATACATAAAATTTAGATAACCGACTATTAACAGAATTAACTTCGAAACAAGTGATAATATTCTAAAACGTTTAAAATAGATAGAACAATCTATATTAAAAAAAAGAAACAATTTTATTCTACTTCACGTTATAGAAATACTTAAAAATAAACTGCCACTACCTCTTAGCATCACCATGGAGATAAAAAAAAAAGTCACACATTAGTAATAAAAGTAAAAATGAAATAATAATCTAGTTTAAATACTAAAAACTTTAATTTACAAATAGCATATATATTACCTTGATAATAGTTCTGACAAGAACCGAAAATACTTGGTATAAACAAATTTCAAGATTGTAACATAAAAGAGAAGATAAGAACTCTTGAAAAAACAACTCCAAAACAACAAGGCTTCGAGTTTCTTTAATCAAACCTGTTTAAATATATATATTTCTATACATTTATGTACATTATTGTGCCAAAGGCCTACAGATTGATTTTTTAAAACCAGAAAACACTACAAAACAAGGGGTCGACTTATACAGTAGGACTAAAATACGACCTTTTACCACAGAGTGGTCAACTAGTACTCCTAGAAACATGTCAAACTTAAACTCGGATTTAGTGAATATATTTATCATATTTACCCAACCCCTCCACTCGGGCAGGATATGACACAAGGTCATTTTTTAAGCAGAGTTTAACAGGTTTGAATTCAGAGTTTTCCTTCTCTTAGACTAGTTGCCTCATCAAGGCTGAAGAACCTAGTCTGCCCTACTATTTACCCATAGCTGGAGGGAGAATAATTGGATTCATACCTTTCCCAAGGGTATCAGTGCTATGTGAAATGCAATCAGTCCAGGATTTGAACTCGTGTCGCCGTGTCCAATTCCTACGACGATAACCATTACACCACGGGCACCTCAAATATAGTGAATATATTAGTGAATATATTTATAACAGTTCAATTTAGCATAAGTACACTGTTTAATTGTCAAAAAACATTTCTATTTCAAGCTATTTAATTATTTCAAACACTTCTAATTCAGGTACTTCAGCTACTTCAGTTTAGTTTTGTTTACACGCAGTCAAAACAGTTCTAATTTAAACAATTCAGTTTAGTTCTAGTACAGAGTTTAGTTCTAGTTAATCCATAGATAAGGCCCTATCAGGTGCTTCCAGTCCGGGCCAGAGTGTACCTGGCAGCAATGGCAATGAAGGGGTGCTTTACATTCCCCAAAGCTCCAGCATCACTGGAACGTCTCCATCAGATTGTTTAGTGTCATAAGTAGGACACTCGTCAAGGAAGTCTTACCCCTCTGCAGAGGTGCAGTCAGTGTATTCTACAAATATCAAAAGGCTGTTTAAGATCAATTGTTAATATTTCATTATCGAATAACCTGACCGATTCTCGTTCAAATGATTTTAAATTTTAACATCATGTGTTGAAAGAACTCAAAGTATTTTGTTTAATGTTTTGTTATCTTTACGCTCAGAAAAGCCATTTACTCGAAAAGGAAAGGTTTTTTAATATTAAACATCGAATTTTGAGTTGTTTCTACACTTGCTGTTGAAATTTGAGATCATTTAAACGAGAATTAGTCAAATAATTAGATGTTTTTTTTTGTTAATTTTTTTATTGGTTTGTTTGGGGTTATGGCATATCAACCTTTGAAGATTATTTGATACCGAATCTATTTTTATGCAAATAAACAGTTCTATTTCAAACAATTCAGTTTTGCACAAGTACACCGTTTAATTGTCAAAACATTTCTTTTCCGAGTTATACAGTTTAGTCATACAGTTCTATTTCAAATAATTCAGTTTATTATATGTATAGTTTTTTTTTGTTTACACATAATTAAATGTCAAAACAGTTCTATTTCAAACGATTCAGTTTAGTAAAAGTATAGCTTTTGTTTACACACAATTAAATGTCAGAACAGTTCTAATTAAAACAATTCAGTTTAGTATAAGTATATTTTTGTTTACACATAGTTAGATATCAAAACAGTTTTATTTCGAACAATTCAGTTAAACGTTGTAGAGTTTCAATGTCAAAAACAGTTCTATTTCAAACAATCCACTTTAGCATAAGTACGCAGTCTAGTTCTATTTGACCCCTAGATAGGACCCTATCAGATGGTACGACTGCCGGCCAGAGTAGACCTGGGAGAGAGGGCAATGAAGGGGTGCTCTGCATTCCCCAAAGCTCCAGGATAATGGAACCACACCGTCATATTGCTTAGTGTCATATCCATGACACTCGACTGGGTCACTTGTTGAGAGAGTCTTACCTCTCTGCAGTCGGTGTATTCTACAACCCTAGCCGACTGGGCAACAAATTATTAGATTTCGAAATGGTATGGTTTTTTTCTGAAATTCCTCATCTCAAATGATATCATTTTTTAAACACTATGTCCATGAGAAATGGAGGTTCTCATTACTTATTTTCATTCGGTGTAAAAAAAAAAAAAAAGAATGAAAACAGAAAGAAATCGAACCACGTCGGAACCATGTCGTCTTATTCAAGCGTTGATCACAATGAGAAGGCGTATACAATGTACTATCTCCTTGGGAAATGTATTGATTACACTAAAAAGAGAGAGGAGGTGAAAAAGGAAGGCTGAGAAAGAGAGGGGGTGAGTGTTATTTATTTTCGTTGTGTTTGCATAGCATATATGGTTATAGTGCAGCAGTGAATATGTAACTTGCAATTAGTAATGCATGTACATCTTAATTTAGATAGACATTGATATATCAGTCAATTCATCTGGAAGTGCCCGTGGTGTAATGGTTATCGTCGTAGGAAATGGACACCGTGACACGAGTTCAAATCCTGGACGAGAATGATTGCATTTCACATAGCACTGATACTTGGGAAAGGTATGAATCCAATTATTCTCCCTCCAGCTATGGGTAAATAGTAGGGCAGACTAGATTCTTCAGCCTCGGTGAGGCAACTAGTCTAGGAGAAGGAAAACTCTGAATTCAAACCTGTTAAACTCAGCTTAAAAATTAACCTTGAGTCATATCCTGCCCGAGCGGAGGGGTTGGTAAACAGGATCTGCGTGTTTATTTTGACGTTTAAATAACTTCTTAATACATGAATTTGGACAATACATCGGACAGACACACACTCACGATAATGTAGTAGCAGCCTTTTCATCCCCAGTGAACTGACTATTTGACCGACAACAAAGTGTCAACTACGAGAATTCTCATGGAAAGTGCGAGAAATAGTTACACAACAGTTGGGAATTGTTAAAAGGGTCTATATTAATCATTGTTGATATGTCTACATTTAGAAACTAATTCAGTTTTTTTTTTTTGTTCAGCAATTTATTGTGTTCATATATATGAAGATTAAACGTACATATTTTAAATGAGTAATAGAGGGAAAAGCTAGGAGATTAAAATTTGGGGTCAGCTAAACCGTCCTCCTTATTTGGGGTAGGCTACGATTTATGGAAACATGGGATCTTTCCTTCAACGACTCAAACGAAAATACCATTATACATCTTCCTGTTTTGGTTTGGTGGCATATCAACTTCTGTGGGTTATTTAATGCCAAACCCATCCTTGTAGAAGAAAAATAGTGGTACTATTTAACCCATAGCCGGAGGGATTAGGGGTTCATACCCACCTCCAAGGGTATTAGTTGGAAAGTGAATGCAGTAGCACAAGTGAAGTTTGAACTCCCTTACAGTCCGATACGCTATTCATTACGCCACGGTGACTCCCCACTGCTTTTGAAACTGTTCCAAAAATAGGTTGAAATGCTGTTGAAGTCGTATTTTTCTATAACCTTGTGTCGGACTTTTTCTTTTTCAATGAACTCGTTGTCATCTGTTCATTTCCTCTTTGACTCTGGAAACTTCTTGACCCAACAATGCCACACACACACACACACACACACACACGCACAAAAGCACACACAAGCAAAAAATAAAAACATGTACATGTGTGGTCACTTGATATCGATAGCAGGAAGAAACGACAGAAACGTTAGTCACAAAAGTACCACCTACATTTATTTCCGGGTGTTACGTTTTCTTTGGACAGGTCTTAAAAAGAAAATATATTGTGGTTTTGCCTAGTCGATAGAGGAAAGGAAACGCCATTTCATTTACAAGCTGTTAACTCATCTCCAACTGGTAGAAACGGTTTCATTTTATTCCTAACTACTCGACTTTAGACTTGGCACCTCGGTCCTTACTGACTTTCAGAATCTAAAGAAAACTCTTACATCCCACGTGACGGCCTATAGCCAATGAATGAGCACTCCGCGATCTTTACTTTCTGAGTCTTTGGCAGTCAATATTTCTAACTTGTTACCAGTCAATTATATTACCATAAATATTAGACACATCCCCTATCCAGGGTGCTGGAGTAGATGAGGGCGATTGCATCATGATGTCTGTTCCTGCATTTTATTTTTCATTCTAGACTAACGGAAAATAAAGTTACAACATACAGATTATGCGTCAATTTACTCAAGACAAGTAACTTTGCCAGATTAAGAAAATAATAAGCACATATGCAGATCAACATGAACATAGGATCCAAAATACGGGGTGTATCATTATTTGGACTCCATTATAATTAGAGTCCGTGAGACCGGAGTTCAATCCTTGGTCGAGTCATACCAAAGACTCAAAAAGGGTACTGGATGCCTCCTTGATTAACGCTCAGTGTTATAAGGTACGGATCAAGGGATAGTGGAACAATCCAGGAAAAAGAGTAGCGCCCCCCTATACCTTGGTGTAGTAACTAATGAAAATGGAGTCTTCAGATCGCCCTCGACAACGGTCGGCTAACTTATATACTCCTTGGATGTGAAGACAGAGTTGTATTCTTGGATGCATACAACCCTTCATATTGTTCCGACGTGGTTCGATTTCTTTCTGTTTTCATTCTTTTTTTCATATCTGAGTTAGGAAATTTTTATAAGTTTACGTGCAAAGCCGGAGCAAGGGTAACAATACCCATATCGAAATTCCTATCAACTTTCAAGAAATTTCAATTTTTTCTCCTCTGTGTATAAATGATATTTATTTATCTATCTATTTATCTGTCTATATGGCTGATGCATGGATTAATATCACACCTGATGATCTTAACCGTGAAACTCAGAGTCGTGAGTAGTGATACTGCTTTGCATTTTGGGGCAATAACCAATATACAGTTTTTTCTGCATTTGAGACGGTTTTAACGTTAAATCTGAGCCATCACACACACGCACACACACACACACACATATATATACATATATATACATATGTGTGTGTGTGTGTGTGTGTGAGAGAGAGAGAAAGAGAGAGTGTGAGAGAGAGAGAGAGAGAGACATAGAGAGAATGTGCATAAGGTAGTTTTTATAGTTAAACTGCTTACTTATGCTAAACTGAATTGTTTGAAATAGAACTGTTTTGACATATAGCCGTGTGTAAATAAATGACTGATGTTTAAATTGAATTGTTAGTAATGCATAACAATAATTAGAACCATATACCTTTATTGACTAAAGTTAATAGCTTGAACTAGAACTGTTTTGACATTTAAACTGTGTATTTATACTAAACTGATTTGTTTGAAATAGAACTGTTTTTTTATATATATGAATGTATTTGGCATTAAATAACCTAAAATGGTTGATATGCCATAAAACCAATCTAAACTATCTATAAT
>CAUZXS010002829.1:122500-179579 GCA_963585895.1 Sepioteuthis lessoniana
CAACTAGTCATCGTAATTGTGCGGGCAATATTCACCATATAATTCCTCTACTAAAAAAAGAAGAAATATTCAGTAGTGATGTTATTTAACTTATAGCTGGGAAGAGAAGGTGGGGGTCACACCTTTTCCAAGGGTATTTGTCCGAAAATGAACGAAATAGCACGACTGCAGTTCGAACTCGCTTGCTACGATTCCGCTTTAACCATTACCCCACGCTCTTGAAAATTATGACTTCATCAAATAAACCTTAGACAAACTAGATTAAATTAATTAAATTAATAGTAGTTTTTTCCAAGTCATGCAATGGAAAATATTAACATTAAGTCGCGTCTCACTCGTGGCTGAGGAGTTAGGTAAATACATACTTAATCGCAAATAAATAAATAAATAAGGGGAAGAATCTCGTCTGTATTTTTGAAACGAGTTTTATCATTCTTCTTTCTTTCTTTCTTTTTTAAAATTTTACTATTTTCCTCTTACCGATTTTTAAAAAATGATTTTTTTACAACGTTTAAAACGACAACTTTCGAGCTTTCTTCCAGTAGTGTTGAATCTTCTCTCAAATGATGGTAGCTGTAGGGAACTGGAGTCTAACGTTCATTGGAATTCAAATTTTAAAAATTCTTAAATTCATCTCTGTGACACGATGTGGGCATTCGTTGTGTGGGTGTGGGTAAGTGCCAGTCAGAAGATTCCTTTGTCTGTTTTGGAGCGAAACCCACATAAAAATCTTGCGCGTGTGATTTCCCACTAGACTGGAAGAGGATGAGGGAAGGAATGTCCCAGAACAGAACAGAAGGAGGCAGAGAACAGTATAAAACCAGTCAAGAGAAGAAGACAGAACAAGGCAGTCAGCAGACGAGAGAGCGCGACTGCTTGGATGTGTCGTCTCAGAAGCCGATTTGGCCAACGTGAGAGAATGAGTCAGCATTCCAGGTGACTTTGTAGAGATTTCGCTCGAATACATGCTCGCGCTAACCCACAGATGCACAGAATGCTAGGAGAGTATAACAAACTTCTCCCTTCTTGTGCTTGGAGCTAACCCAAGTCCGTGTTTGCTTGTTCTCTTTTTTTCCACCCTCTCGGTTGTGTATGTTGTGTTTTGTGTGTCCGTAAAGAAATGTGAAATACTCCTGGCCGGAGATGAGATAAACCACAAGACGATCTGATGGCTATGAGTGGTTGAAGAGGTTGAGATAGTGCGGGACCGGCCAGTGGTGTATTGTCACACTCTACAGATCGGAGGGTACACGACTGAAACGTCGTGAGAAATAATTAAAAAAAGGTATATGATATGATGGACAATACTTTTTTTTTTAAACAGACGAATAAAAATCACTCAATTATTAAGATTCTAGAAAAAAAGAAGAAATTGCTTCACGAAGATTTGGCGCATATTTGCTGCGTAACTGTGAGCAAGCTACTCTCGGTAAGTACAATTGAAGACTGCGATCGATCCTCACTGAGTGTCTCATACATACGGCCTCGCGTCAAATCTTAGCAACGCTTATTTAAGACACCTTGAGATATTTACCCAACCCCTCCGCTCGAGGTCAATTTTTAAGCGGAGATTAGGTTTGAATTCAGAGTTTTCCTTCTAGACTAGTTGCCTCATCAAGGCTGAAGAAGCAGTCTGCCCTACTATTTACCCATTGCTGGAGAGAGAATAATTGGATTCATACCTTTTCCAAGAGTATTAGTGCTATGTGAAATGCAATCAGTCTCTTCCAGGATTTGAACTCAGCGTAGATGTCAAACAGTTCTATTTGACCCATAGATAGGACTGTATCAGAGGATACTCCTCCGGGACAGACTGGACCTGGGAGCTATGGCAATAAAGGGGTACTCCGCGTTCCTGCAAGATCCTGCTTTACTTGGGCTACAGCATCAGATTGTTTAGATGGTTGGTTGTTTGGTTCTTTTGTTTTACAGCGTATCAACACTTTTCGGGTTATTTAACGCAGAATTCAATTTCAAATAATTCAGTTTAGCATAAATGCGCGCGTTAAATGTCAAAAGAGTCCTATTTCAAAAAATGCAGTTTAGCATAAGCACACCGTTTAGTTTTAGTTGACCCATAAAAAGGACCCTATCAGATGTTTCCACTCCAGGCCAGGGTGGACCTGGGAGCGATGGTAATAAAGGGATACTCCGCATTCTCCAAAGCTCCAGCTTTACAGGAATCTCAGCATCAGATTGTTTTGTCATATTGTAGCATATCCAGATATGGATATGTGAAATGGACATATTCATACCGGTACGCAAAACGTTCATAATGTTTGTATATATATATATAGAAAATAGAACATAGGAATCTCGAAACACGAAAAACACGGAACGACTTCTTAGTTCAGGTACGAAATTTTTTATTACCTTTGAGTTTAAAGGTTCTTCGACATAAGGAGAGAGATACTCATTCTTTCTATTCTGACTTTTTCATCTGCTCCCCACCCCCATCTCGTGCAACACCTGCCCAAGGCCTCGGCGAGCAAGCGAAAGTCGACCCTTCCCGTTCGGTGTTCAGTTCTCAACTCTACTAACTTTCTTCAAAATTCCCCAAATCCTCCGCGCGCTTCCGGTGCGTGATGTCAATCGCACTTGCTTGCCCCGTTTCCCATCTGGGCTATTGTGATATCTCTGAGTGACACGTCCGCTCCGCCCGCGCGCGCGCATGAACACCTGCGTTAATGTTGCACCCAAGTAACCCATACACTGAGCCGAAAGGTTTTCAGCCTAACTTAACCCAAAGGCATAAAACGAAATCCCTCGGCCATTATATTACAATATCCAGGACACTCATAGGAGGGATCTTACTCCTATGGAGAGATGCAGTCAGTCTATTCTACAGCGCCAGCCAACTGGGCAGAAGGAAGTCAGTGTTTAAGAAAATATCTACGTAAGAGATGGAAATTGGAGTGTAATATTGAGTTTGGTGGCCATGCAATGAAGAGTGACAAAATAATTTTTAAAAAAGCAAAAGATTACAGTTATAAGAAGAGATCAGAGAAATTAGTATTAACTATTTTACTAGAGAGAAAAAATGAGATGTGATCTAATTGAAACTTTCAAAATAATTAATGAAATCTCTAATTATGGCAGACATTTTTTTTCAATATTTCTCTTCGCAGTAGAAATTTGCTGTCAAGACAGATTTCAAAAATTGAGTTTATAAACCAATCGGATTTTCTTTGCTAATAGAGTAATTCGTTTTGGAAAAGATTTCCAAATAAAGTAAAAAAATTACCAATAGAGTAAAAAAAAAAAAAGATTAAATTTTATGATTTCAGAAAAAATACTAAGAAAAGGAGTTCAAGAAGGCATTTTAGGAAACTATTCTTAACAGAATTTTATCTATATATAGATATTACATGAGTAGTTTTTATGATTTTCAACAAAAGTTTTTAAAAGATTGATATAAGAAGATGAGGAGATCTCCACAGAGGCATAAAGTCCGGATTTAATATGGGTAAGTAGTGCTAATAACGATAATTCATATCAGAAACTCAGTGGGAGTGTCACCGTGGTGTAATAGTTAAATCAATGGACTGCGGAATCGTAGTAAGCGAGTTCAAACCCCAGTCGCGTTATTACGTACACTTTGGGGCAAATACCCTTGGGAAAGGTATGAACTCCCATCTACGGGTTAAATAGTACCACTACCGTTCTTCTAGGAGAATGGCTTTGGCATTAAATAACTTACAAAGGTTGATTTGCCATTAAACAAAGAAGCCAAACCAATCAGAAACTCAGACATGCGTACGCCTTATCTATCTATTACTTGAATATATATTCTTATGCTGCGCACGCCAGGTATTTGAGAACACATTTTTATCGTACTATTAACAGAAGACGACTAAAAGTACTGTCACGAGGCATACGCTAAATTTTAACATTCTCATTTCTGTTTCTGACGTATCGAGAACATTTTAGGTTCATTCCTGGAAAGGTTTTTAAATTATAATTGGATATCTGCTTCAGAGTGGTTTTTAGGCAGGATCTTTCTTTGATCCACGCTTTATATTTTTATACCCCACCTCGATGTTAAAGGTTTTCAGTCACAAGTTTCCAATGACAAATCGCTTTCCTTTGTCCTGCAGCAGAGACAGTTTCTATTTCCTGTCTGTTTGTGAATAACTGCATACAAGGCATAAAGCCAAACTTTGTCCCAGATCAGCATCTACCTAAAAAGTTATATTTTCTGTATGCAGCCATAAGTGGTATTAGAAATCTTGAGAGGCCGGGAATATCTTGCCAAAAGGTCAAGCAAGAAGAAGATTATGTGTATCAGAAAGAATATTGCTTATTTATATTAAGCATATATAAATGACAGATTTTAACAGAAAGTACGTTATAAACATCAATGACAAAGAGGCGACATCTCCACACAAAACGGTAATTCTCTTAAACTAGTAGACAAGTTCACCTACCAAGGAAGCAGTGTCTCATCAACAGAGATAGACATCAACGTGCGACAAGCAAAGGCATGGACAGCTATCGATAGTCTATCGGTCATATGGAAATCAAACTTCACTGATAAAATGAAACACAGTTTTTTCTTAGCAGCGGTCGTATCGATACTGCTGTATGGATGCACTACATGGACGCTAACTAAAGGAATGGAGAAAAACTTGACGGCAATTACACAAGAATGCTGCGGGCAATGTCTAACAAGTCCCGGAGGCAGCACCTCACAAAGCATCAGCTGTACGGCCACTCACAACCCATCACTAAAACCATCCAAGGTAGACGAAACAGACATGCGGGACACTGCTAGAGAAGTAGGGACAAGCTCATAAGCAACATACTCCTGTGGATGAGCAAAAGCAGGACGAACAGCTAGAACTGTTGTATAGTCATGTGCCGTATCATAACGACACAATAATTACGACGCAGTGACAATTAAGATGCAGGAAGGAAGACACAGGAAGGAACGACGCAAGAAGACTTCTTTAGAAAAATATTCACCTCTCACTTTATTGCAAGGGTTCGAAAGGGTTGTTGAAGGTTTGCATGTGAGAGGATGCTAGAGACCGAACATAAACTTCATATTTTGACCCCACTGTTATGACCGTCACGTTGTGTCTTTCTTGTTCTCTTAGATGCTAAACCAGAGGTCTTGGGGTCCACTTCATCGGGGATTTTCCGAGGGCCCCCTCGGTCGGGTGTGGCCTTCCCTACCACATCTGGTCTCTACTGTCTGGAAGTCTGCTGGCAACTGCTTCGGGGGTTTTCCGAGTGCCCCCTCGGTCGGGTGTGGCCTTCCCTACCACATCTGGTCTCTAGGTGTCTGGATCTCTCCTGGCAACTGCTTTGGGACCCAAACTCAACTGAGTTAAATAATAACTCAACGCCCACACGATCGCCTACTGGATCTTTGAATCGGATGTTTAATCGTCATCAAGCGGAAATAACTGTCATGCAGTTCAGAGGTTACTCTCTTCCGGTGCATCACTGTTAGTGGCACAATAGAACCTTCACCTTGTCCCACCTCATAAGCCTTAATCCGCCCACGCGATCTCTTTCGATTACTGGCCATTGGAATGTGTCACTTCCTTCCGGTGTATCACCTTGGAATAGCATTTTTGGGCTGGGCCGAAGGTCAAAATATAACATTCATCCGTAAATTATTTTTCAAAATTCCACATGTGGAATTTTCTTCACGTTCGTCTCCATCAACCTTACACATATCTTACAGAATAATTTACAAGGACAATGATGGCTGAAAACATAAAAAAGAATCACTTGAACTATAGCAAACAAAATCTTACTTAGAAGACGACCTTCTTTCTATGTAACACTTGCCCGGCTAATTATTATCTAAATTTCTCTTACTATCTTTGCGTGGTTGGCCATCTTGACATGTGTTCATCAAGGTACCATACGGATGCATTTTTTATTTTCTCAACACAACGGGCCCTCCATAATTCCTTGAAGAAATTTCAAAACCCTAAAAAGGACCATACTCTGGTCCCATATCCTGGTCACAAACTTAGTGACCCTGGTGATTCGAGCAATACATTTCGCCTGGATTCCCCATGACAACACTCCAGTTCTTTGCTCAACAGGTTCCTACCTGGAGTAACCGGAGAATTTCATAAACTATTACACAATATCTTCAAGGCTCAAAGCATTCCACAAAAATCCACAAAAAACATGGCCCAAAACAAAGTATCACAATACATCCGAATGTATCACAATCTGGCACGCATGCTGTAAACTACCTAAAATAGTCCACGCAAAATACTAATTAGCAATGTGTTACCCATTTTTTTTTTCATTAAGTTTCTGTTTCCACGCACATTGGTTTGCAAGCCCCTGAAGAAACATGTTTTACCTGATCAAACCCGCGCCGGGTTTCTTTTCAATTTAATCAGGAACCCTCGTGGCTACCAATATATAGGCACCTTGCCTTTCCCAGATTCGTTTCACTTTGCCAAATCACACACGAATCCAAAACATCATCGTGACTGAAAGACATAGACATCATCCACAAAATTTTGGAGTAGGCCATGCCTTTTTTCTTTTATTCCATTCTCGGAACTCCAAACTAAAAAATAGAACAGCTTCATGGGCCGGCGAATTCTCCGATAGAATTTCTTTCTTTGCCGTCTACCCGTCAACAATCTGAAACCAATTGGATGAATGTCTGTCCTATTCTCGCGTCAGCCACCGATTTTCTCAAAAACAGAACCCCCCCCAAAAAAAATATTTCCTATTCTACGAAAACCCCAAATTCTAAAAAAAAATTTTAGAATCAATATAATTTCAAATATCATTAAACCTAGAATAAAATCCTCTGTTAATGGTTTTCGTAAAATTTCATAATATGAACAGGAAAAAAAAATTCTAATGTCGCCTTTAAACTCAAACAAACTCAAAAAGTTTCACTTTACAACAAGTCAAAACAATATTACAATCAGTTCAAAAATGTTCTGTTTTCTTTTCTTCTTTTTTTCAATCTATGTAATGATGTACTGTCTCTTTAAAAAAAAATGTTCGTTCTTTCTTTCTTTTTTTTTCTTTACTATATGCTGTGTTCAACAATGTTCAAGTTTCTTCTTTTTTTTTCTTTTCGTCTTTTTTCTATTGTCCTGTACGTTTTTGTTTTTGTTTTCATTTTCTTTTTTACTTTTTTTTTTTTCATTTTTTTTTTCATAATAAATTGCTCATTCAATGTCCCTTTTTTTCAACCTTATATCTACCTCTCTGTCTTTACCTTAACACGATAACTATAGGTTCGCTTCCCAGTTTATTCAATTTCAGTCTATAGTATCCTAAATTAAGCCTGATTTATAATACAACTTTTTCAATAGCTTACGAGCATTCTTCTTTTTTTATTTTTATTTTCACAAAATATCCCGGGTTTTTTTTCTAAACAACCCAAACTTTTATAAATTCTGCCAACATTTCCCCATTCAAAATATTTCCGAATCTACGAATCTTCGCCACACTTGGTTCAGTCAAAATTCTGCGCATCTCTTAATTACATCTAAAACCCTGTTTCAAAATATCTTCCCCAATAATAATCTCAAAGCTTCACTCCAGGGGGAACTCACAAAATACCTGTCTGCATCGTCAGACACAAAAAAACATCTGTCTCTTAGTTACTCTGCCTCCACGGCAAGACCGTTTCCAATCCATTCGGACCACGACAAATCTGAAACGATACCCATGTCTTCAATGATTGGTATCTAAAACTTCCACAGAAAAAACCGGCCTGATTCTACCAGCACCGAAAATATCGATTCTCCCAACTTCATAAATATCGAAAAAGTATATGCGCATTCTTCAGACAAACACCAATGTGCGAAATTCATGAACAATACCATTAATGCTCCCAAGATTCCATCTCTCGGATTAAAATTCTCATTTCCAATCCACAAGTTCCAACATGAAAACCTGACCAAAAGGTCTTAACTACAGATATGCGGGATTCCAAATCTTGGACTGAAATTCTCATTTTCAGTCACCACTTGTCTGGACCAATGAAAAGTTACAACGATTTTTTTTTTCTCACAAAGATCTATTTACGATAAAAAATCCCATTGATAAAGTTTATCATAAAATTTATGGTTTACGATAAGCTGTCTATCAAAAAATGGACAATGACTGTCCCATAGCCATCTTTGTTCCCTTCTTTTTTTCTCCCTCACTACGATACAATATTACACATAGCAGTAATTTCAATTTTTATCTAGGGATCACACATTTAAAAAAAAAAATTATTTCCAATTTTATGCTTCTAGAAAGGCCCTTGTCATTAAAACAAATCTTTAACTATTATACCCAATTTAAATAACAGAGAGAGATAGAAGTTACATGAATGAGCGCTCTACTTACAATTTTTTTCTCTTTTTCTCTTTTTTCTTTCCGTTTTTTTTTTCTGTTCTTTTCACGTCGGTCTGTTCCTTTCTCCTTCCTCTTTTTTTTTTTGTTGCTAGTTTGTTCTTTTTTTTTCTGTTCTTTCCGCGTCGGTCGGTTCCTTTTATAGTTGCCTGTCTGTTCTTGTTTCTTTTGTTTACTTCCTTCAATTCCAGCATTTTTCTTTGTCCCTCTCGTTGATGTCGTGTTATGATGCTTAAAACTGTCGTTTACGGTAACCAGGTTCGTTATGAATCCTTGAAGAACTCTGCTGGCACAAGCACCAAATCGGACAATGTTATATAGTCATCTACAGCGTCACAACGACACAACAATAAAGACGCAAGAAGGAAGACACAAAAAGACTTCTTTAGAAAAATATTCACCTCTCACTTTATTGCAAGGGTTCGAAAGGGTTGTTGAAGGTTTGCATGTGAGAGGATGCTGGAGACCGAACATAAACTTCATATTTTGACCCCACTGTTATGACCGTCACGTTGTGTCTTTCTTGTTCTCTTAGATGCTCAACCAGAGGTCTTGGGGTCCACTCCATCGGGGCTTTTCCGAGGGCCCCCTCGGTCGGGTGTGGCCTTCCCTACCACATCTGGTCTGTACTGTCTGGAAGTCTGCTGGCAACTGCTTCGGGGTTTTTTCGAGTGACCTTGGATTGAACCTTAGTTTCTCGTGCCACTGGCAAACACTCTTCCCACAAAGTCAATATATATATATATATATATACGAAAAAATGAAATATTCTGAAGATTTAATTTTATATTAAATTTGCCAACTTTTCGGTCTTTACGACCTTAAAAAGAAACAACATAAAGCTAGCTGCATTAATTTGTTGTTTCTTTCTAGCATCCGGTCACGTGGCATACGTGCCGGATAGCACTAGACCTTCGGGTCTAGTGAATCAATGACTAACAAAGTCACCTGACATACATACCCAGAGATTTAGCAAAGAGTAGCCAAGTTCGCTAAGAACTTAGTGATCCTATGACTAGTATTGACCAGCAGGGCACGAGTCTCCGCTCGTGGTCGACCTCCCCCTCGCCTAAATCCCCACTATAAAAAAGACCAGATGTCAAATCTTGACTGGTGGCGGGTACGGATAAATATCAAGGACAATGTAATTGATAATCAATGTTTCATGGAAAAAATATATTTTCAAAGCAAGAACATGAAAAAAAAATTGTTATGTTCTTTGTGACGGCCCAGTGGCAGCTACAGGATTAGTATATATGAAAATAAGAACTACTATGCGAGGACCGGAAGTGAGGCAGACGATTGGCGGGTTTTCGAGCCCAAGCAACAGTGAAGGACCAACTGAAAAGGGGCAAAGGTCATGACCCAGATAGGGAAAGGACATACGATTGGTCGAGGCAGTTAGGACGTTTTACCGCAAAAAAGAATGAAATCCAAAAGTCAGTTCCGAGCTTCGCCAGAGGAGAGAAAGGTCACCCTTTTCACTAGGTCCGGTGAAAAGTGAAATTCTGGTAGCAGAATTGCCTAATGGAAGTCGTCAACTCCGTTGAACGAGAGACGAAAGTTCAAGTAAAAGAAGACATCATAAAAAAGAAAAATGATGCCTTGGGATTCGTTAATGGGGATTTAATATATATTAAAAAAAGAAAAAAAGAAAAAGGTTTGTCGAAAATTTTCTTATAAGTGATACTCATAACCTAAACGAAGGATTGTATCAAGAATATCTAAAGAAACATTTTGAAAGTTGTTTATTAGTAACCAGTTTCGGCGGAGAATATATTTGCCTGTTTAAAATTTATAACCACTTCAAATGCGAAGAGAAGAGACTTTTATTATTCGCTTAAAGAGGAGAAAGAAGAAAGAAATAAGAAAATAAATATAGAGAGGAAACGAGGAAGTTCCCTCCCTTTAATTGTAAAGGAAACAAAAGAACCCTGGTTCAAGTTTAAGACAAGTCGAACAAAAAAAAAAAAAAGAACTTTTGTTCTTGAAGGACATAGTCAAACAAAATTGGAAGTGACTTGTCCTCTTCATGTCTGTATATTTTTGTGTTTTTTTTTTGTTTTGTTTTGTGTTTTTGTTATTATAATTTTACTTTCTTTGAAATAGAATATATAAGAAAGATATATATATATAAAGAAAAGAAAAAAACATAACCACGCGTCATATTGTTTGTCCAGTTCAGAATTCTTCACGTTTTCATTTATATCACATCGCCATCGCGACCCTTGATACATCCTCATTCGTCCGTGTCTCGAAAACTAAACCTATACGCAAGCTTTAGGCCTGACTAGTTATATGGGCTTTCAAAACTATCATTAAAATATAACTAGTTACGGAGAATATATAGAGCTTGGGTGGTACGGTACATATAGTCAGTGATTCTCCCTGACCTTCAAGGATAATGTAACCTCGGAACAAAAAGATATAGTAACCGTGACAACTTCAACATTTATAGTGTTCCCTTTCAATTTTTTTTTCGTTAGAAACATATGAATCTCACTATTCTTCCTCCAGCTAATGGTAATTATTAAGGCACAATAGGTTTTTTAGCTTTAGTTAAGCAACCATCCTGGGAGAAAGAAAACGCTGAATTTAAACCAACTCTTCTCTACTTAAAATTGACCTATGTGAATCTATCACTATGTCCAGTAATAACTGTTACATTGTTGGAAATTTACTTGCAGCCCCGATATATATATATATATATATATATATATATAACAACTACCATGGAACAGAATAACCGTTATTTCATGCCTGACTTGTGTGGGCCATTTAATACGACATTTCCTGTGAGGTAAAAGAATATCTTGCCGATGCTGGATTTGCTGTTTGGATTGACTGATTTGGTGCTTTGACCTTTCTGAATCTAATGCTGAACTTGGATTCTGTAATCTTTATTGACCTTGGATATAATATCAATCATTGGTGAGTTATCTGGAATAAAACCCTTTCTACAAGTTTACTCTCTGAATTACCGTCTAATATTTACATCCTCCAACCAGGAAGTTGGTTTTATGGCATATCAACCTTTGTTGGTTATTTAACACTAAATATATTTTAATGCAAATAATCAGATCTATTTCAAACAATTCAATTTAGCATGGGTACACAGTTTAATTGTAAAAAGCATTTCTATTTCAAAATATTCAGTTTAGTCAAGCAATTCTAATTCAGCTAATTCAGTTTAGTATAAGCACAAATTTTGTTTACACACAATTAAATGTCAAAACAGTTCCATATATGACAATTCAGTTTAGTGTAAGTAGAGTTTCAATGTCAAAAACAGTTCCATTTAAAACAGTTCGGTTTAGCATAAGCACGCAGTTTAAATGTAAGTACAGTTTAATTGTCAAAAACATTTCTATTTCAAGCTATTCAGTTTATTCAAAAAAATTTAATTCAAATAATTCAGTTTAGCATAAGTATGCAGTTTAGTTCTATTTAACCCATAGATAGGGCCCTATCAGGTGCTACCATTCCGGGCCAGAGTGGAACTGGGAGTAATGACAATGAAAGGGTACTCTACATTCCCCAAAGCTCAAGCATCACTGGAAACTCACAATCAGATTGTTTAGTGTCATATCCAGGACAGTCATTGGGCGAGGGGGGTCTTACCTCTCTGCAGATGTGCAGTCAGTGTATTCTACAGCCCCAGCCGACACAGATTTAGATGTCAAAACAGTTTTATTTCAGATAATTCAGTTTAGCATAAGTACACAGTTTACATGGCAAAACAGTTTTATTTCGAACAATTCAGTTTAGCATAAATACGCTGTTTAAATGTCAAAACAGTTCTATTTTAAACAATTCAGTTTAGTACTTGTCTTGGCGCAGCGGATAGGGCGTTGAGTCTCTACGGTTCCAGGTGAGCATTGTCAGAAGATAGCGGTTTCAAATCCTACCCAAGCCGGCCAGAGGTTTACTTGGTCAAAAACGTGGTGCAATAGACAACAACTATGGAAGGCAGTAATTACTGGGGATACGGTTACAAGACTCAGCATTCCTATCCGAAGTCGCGGTAAATCACCTAAAGAAGGCCAGAGGTGAAATTTGGCCGAAACGTAGTGAAAGAAGAAACAACACAAAAACTACCAAGATGAGGACAAAAAGTTCGCAATAAATAAAAAAAATTAATTCTCAAATTCAGTTTAGCATCAATATGCAATTTAAATGCAAAAAAACAGTAAAGTCGAGAAACCAACGTTTAGATCTATTTAACCCATAAATATGAGTCTTATCAGGTCCTACGACTCCGGACTAGAGCGGACCTGGGAGCGATGGCAATGAAGAGGTACTCCGCATTCCCACAAAGTTCCAGGATCACTGGAACCCACCATCAGATTATTTAGCGTCATATCCAGGAATTCGTTGGGGCGGGGTCTTACCCCTCCATAGAGAAGCAGTCGGTATATTCTACCTCATAATGTCGATGACTGTCGTAAACTATTTTTTTACTTATTAATACTTTTCTCTTTAGTTTCACTTTAGATCTTTTTTTTTTTACCAAATTCGTTTTCTATTTTATCAAAAGTTCTTCTCTCTTTTGCTTTGGTTTGGTTTCTTTGTTTAATAGCATATCAACTCCTTTTAGGTTATTTAATGTCAAAGCCATTCTCCAAGAAGAACAGCAGTGGTACTTATTTAACCCATAGCTGGGAGGATAAGAGGGTTCATACCTTTCCCAAGGGTATTTGCCCGAAAATGAACGTAATAGCGCGGCTGGAGTACGAACTCGCGTACTACGATTCCGCAGTCCATCGCTTTAACCATTACATCACGAGGACACCCCCTCTTTTGCTTTGGTCTCGTTTCTTAATTAAGTGATGTAACGTACCCATACATGAATATAGGAAACGTACATAGAATGTTCATAACATATATAGATAGAACATAGGAATCCCGAAACACGAAAAACACCTACGACTTCTTAGTTCAGGGGGCACACCTGGTGGTGTAACGGTTAGCAAGCTAGACTAGCAAACTTACCCGAGTGACTTCGAGTCTCATTGGGCGCCCCATTCATTCGGCCTTGTGCCAGATCGAAGCAAAGAGCTTTGTAAATTACGACGACTTCTTAGTTCAGGTAAGAAACTTTTTTTTTTATTACCTTTGAGTTAAAAGGTTTTTCGACATAAGGAGAGAGGCACAATCTTTCTATGAAGACGTTTCCATCTGCCTCACCCCCAACACAAGGCCTCGGCGAGCAAGCGAAAGTCACCCTTCTTCTTGGGACCGCCAGACTCAACTAAATGACTTTCTTCAAAATCCGAAAAATCCCCCGCGTGCGCTTCCGGTGCGTGACGTCATTCACATCCCCAATTTTCTATCTGGGAATTTTATTTTGACATCTGTGAACGACACATCCTCCCCGCGCGCGCGTTAACACCTGCGCTCAAGTTTGCACCAAACTAACCCATGTGCTCAGCCGAAAGGTTCTCAGCCTAACTAAACCCATAGGCAAGATATATAAAACGAAATCCCTCGGCCATTATATTACAGTGAGATTTTAATTTACTCAATATCATTTCTCTAGAAGCCATGGACCACTAAAACGATAATTTATATTTATCATACGTGGCGTTTTGAGCTTATTATTTACATTTATTAGCATAATATTTATTTACATTTGTTTACTTATTATTTACATAGTGAAATTTTAATTTACTTGGTAACATTTCTCTAGAAGCCATGAACCACTTAAACGATAATTGACATTTATCATACGCGGCCTTTTGAGCATACTATATCCGGTCCTCACTAAACGAAAGTTTTCAACGTCTTATTCTTCAGCGGAAAATTAATGGCGACTCATCGATTATTTCGTCCTCACGATGCCCTCTCAGACGAGAGACAAATGATTCATTTCAATGGCTGATAAACTGTCAAGCTATATTGCTTTTTGGGACTTGCGGCTTTACTGATATCGTTGGATCCCATTGTCAGTATAAATGTTCCTTTATATGTATATCCTGTGTTCTCAAATATTACTTATGGTTACGTGTGTGTATGTATGTGCGTGTGTGCGTGTGCATCCGTGTGTGTGTGTGTGTGTGTGCATCTGTGTGTGTGTGTGCATCTGTGTGTGTGTACACCTGTCTGTGTGTGTGTGTGTGTGTAGCATTTTTCAAGTAAAATGAACCATACGACCCCTATGCTTCTCAAAATGGCTTGCTCCTGAAACTAGAAGACTAATTCACATATCTCACTTTGTTTGGTTTGGTTTTATGGCATATCAACCATTGTTGGTTATTTAATACCAGTCCTGTTTATACATATATATGAAATATGTATATGATTCGTCAACACGATTTTAATTAACATTCATATACGAGCGTGGGCTCTTTTTTGCGCGCTGGTAAATGGTTCCTAGTATTGCTATATAAGTAACAATTTAACATCAGTCATATATTTGCATACAGTTTCTTCAATTCAACCCATAGATAGGAACCTATCAGGTGCCATCACTTCGGGTCAGAGTGGACTTGGGAGCACTGGGAATGAAAGGGTACTCCACATTCCCCAAATCTCCAAGGCTGGAGCCTCTCCATTGGATGGTTTAAGGTCATATCCTAGATACTCGTTGTGGTGGTGGGTCTTATCCTTTACAGAGAAGAAATCAGTGTATTCTACAGCCCCAGATGTATGGGCCCATCATGTATATGGATCGGAACAATCTAATATTAGTCGAACAACATGACCAATCACGACTTTAACAAAGATGTAAAAAAAGAATTGAAAAAGCCATAAAAAAAAGAAGACAAATGAATAAAAAAAATCTAAAAAACATATGTACCATTTGGATTTGATAGGAAACCCAACCTGGAAAGAATAAAAATTGCCCAGTCAGCTGGGGCTGTAGAATACACTGACTGCACCTCTGCAGAGGGGTAAGACCCCCCCCAACGAGTGTCCTGATTATGACACTAAACAATATGATGGTGAGGTTCCAGCAGTGCTAGAGCTTTGGGGAACGCGGAGTACTCCTTCATTGCCATCGCTCCCAGGTCCACTCTGGCCCGGAGTGGTAGCACCTGATAGGGCCCTATCTATGGGTTAAATAGAACTAAAAGCATACTTATGCTAAAATGAATTGAGTAAACTGAATAGCTTGAAATAGAAACGTTTTTGACAATTAAACCGTACTTACACTTAAACTGCGTGCTTATGCTTAACTGAATTATTTCAAATTGAACTGCTTTTCGACATTAAAACTGTATTTACACTTAACTGAATTATTACATATAACTGCTTAAATAGTTTGAAATGGAAATGTTTTTGACAATTAAACTGTGTACTTATGCTAAACTAAACTGTTTTCAATAGAACTGATTATTTACATAAAAATGGATTTGGTGTTAAATAACCTACAAAGGTTGATATGCCATAAAACCAAACAAACCAAACCAAACCAAAGAATAAAAATTTAGCAACTATAAGCATCTATGCAAACAAATAAACTCGACAAGTTACTACTGATATAAAGGGTCACTCCTTGAAAATAACCCAGAGAAAAAATTCACATAAGAAAACCAGCAAACTAGCCGGTCAATCACGGCTAATTTGAAACACACACTCACTTTAAACTTTATAAACACATTAAAACAGGAGGTCTCACAAAAGCCAAGCAGACACACACACACACATATATATATATATATATATATATATATATATATATACGCTCCCCCATGGGGGTTGAGCACTCTGGCGAAGGAATTGTCGGCCGCCCCTAGCGTAATGCAAAGCTCTTCGTAAGAATTGAGCACTCTGGTAGCCGATAGGGTATTAAAAAAATGTAAACAAAGGCTGCTGCTGCTGTTGCTAAAAATAAAAATACCTTAAAATTCCCTTAGCCAACGTAGTCCGCTTGTAGCTGTGTGGTCTGAAACCTTAATCTATCGTAAAGTTAGACGGGTTTCGATCCCGGCTTCGAGCGTCCTGCGGGTCTAGCCACACTGAAGAATTCTGATAGAACGAAACAGTCCGTCTGTGGATGACTATATATATACACATGTATATATATATTCTCTAGTGAAATAAATTTATAATGACAATTTAATCAGGTTTGACTTTCCTTCCAATTGAACTATATATATATATTTATATATATATATAAAAGCGAACGGAATCACTTTGATCAACCAAAATTCTAATGGATATGGTAAACTAACTGTACATTTTACATAGCTTTTCAAATACTATTTTAACTTTTTAAAAAATTCTTTTAAGAAAGTTTTCTCCAAAAATATTTTTGAATTAAAAAAAAAATTCGGAAACATTTTAGAAAATTCTTTCTCTCTTTTCCACAAAGGTTTTTTTCTCCTGACGTTGACCCAAGATCAAACTTACTTCAGAACCATCAGGAAATAAACAAATCAATATTCCTGTTTGTTTTATCACGTTTGTTAGTCTTTTTAGAATATTTAATACATAATCAATTTATAAATTATATATATATATATATATATATATATATATATATATATATATATATAAAGAGCCAGAGACAATGTACTATAATCGAAACATTTTTCTAATTATATAGATGGCATAATATATATATATATATATATATATATATATATATCGTTTTTAAACATGTCTGAGCTCAGGTTGCTCTTAGTTGAACGGTTCCAAGTATTTCTATGTATCATCAACAATTCAATTAAACATCAGTCACTTATTTACACAAATTTAAATGATAGATAGTGCAATTTCTATCTATTCAACTTAGCCTTAGTCATTTGTTTGCACTCAGCTTAAATATCAAATAGTTCTACTTGACCCATAGATAGGACCCTTTCAAGGGCCAATAGCATGACTGGAGACTCACCCTCAGATTGTTTAATGTAGTTTATCAGGACACTCATTGGAGGTGGCTCTTACCCCTCAGCAGAGTTACAATTGGTGTATTCTCCAGCTCCAGCTCCAGCCATCTGGGCTTTATATATCTCAGTAGCAGTATCTCGTCTACTGAAACCGATCCCAATATACGCCTTGATAAAGATTGGACTGCTCTTAACTGGTTTACGAATCCATGGAAATTTTATCTCAGAAAAGAATTAACGGAAATTCTTCGGAGCCGTTGCCGTGTCAGTAATACTGTATGGTTGCACTTCTTGAACTCTAACGGTACGCTTTGAACTACGCAAGGTCTAAGGCCCGCTTAAAAGCTGGTGGATGATGGTAACTCACGTGTGTAAGGAAATTAGTATCGATCTCGAATATTACTTAAATGGAACTATGTGAAGCAACCCTGCAAATAGTAACACACACACATGCACACACACACACACACACACACTTATATTTGTGTAAAAGTGTGTTTGTGTGTGTATGTATATGTTTATTAATTACATATGATTTGTAAAAGCTCTTAAGTCAGATTTTCCTGAGAAAGTATCAGAAGTGCTTGAAGTAAAAGATATAATTGCATTATCTCTTTCTTGTCTACAGTCGCTATTTATACGACTAGCTGCCATCTCTATTCCTTTTTTTTGTGGAAAAAATATTGATAAAACAAGAAGATAGAAGGTTATTTGTTTGCTTCCGGAGTATCTACAAAACAAAGACTAATATTTTACTCATAAGAAAATTCCTCTTGTTAACTGACTGAAACGCCAAGTTCAGAGACACGGCCATGTTTCATTAAATTTCCACATTTTGTGTGTATGTGTGTGTATGTGTGTGTGTGTGTGTGCGTGCGCGCGCGCTTGTGTGTGTATGTATGTGCGTATGTGTGTGTGTGTATATGTGCGTGTGTGTGCGTGCGCGTGCGTGTGTGTATGTGTGTATGTGCGTGTGTATGCATGTGTGCGGTTGTCATACCAATGTTAAAGATCCTTCTTTGCTCTAGTGTGGCACGATAATGAACATTAATGCATATTTTTTTCAGGCTCCCTTTTCAGTAGCTACTACACTGAGGTGTCGGGAAGGGTGCTACTCCTTTCCCTGGATTGCTCCACTTAACCCTTGATACGTACCTTATATTGCTGAGTGTTAAACAAGGAGGTATCAAGTACCATTTTTTAAGTCTTTGCATGTGCGCGTGTGTGTGCATGTCTGTGTGTGTGTATGTGCGTGTTTGTGTGTGTGTATGTGCGTCTGTGTGGGGGCGTGTGTGTGCGTGTGTGTGTGTATGTGTGTGGGTGGGTGTGTGTGTATGTGCGTGTGTGGGTGCGCGTTCGCAGGCAGACAAAAAAACGTCATCACCAAAAAAGTTTCTTTTACAATCGTAACCTACACGCAAGAACAAGAAAAAGAATAAAAGTGAATTTTATATATCTTCTTCATCATCATCATTGTCATCATCATCACCCTCTTCAACATCATCATCATCATTAAGGCGAACCGACTGTATATGTTCCTCTTTCTCTCCCCTTTTCTCTTTCTTCATCCGTCCCTTTCGGTCATCGCCTTTTGCATGTCCTTCAAACTGCACCCAGTGTCCACACAGAGCAATTTATTATAAGTTTCTTTTGGTAAGCCAACACTAATGTGTCCATGTGTAGGAGTCCATAAGAAAACGTCGTTTATGAGTTTGTCCTTACCTCCCCATCAGTGCCCAACGTGTCTTGTTCATCTTACTTAAAAGGTGTGTGAGATGAGAGATAAGTGACCCTACAGCTGTTGTTTTGTTAGTTTTTGCTTCCAGGGGTTGTCCATAATAGCAAGCAGTATCCTTGTGGCGGGGGGGGGTCCCATCAAGCTTTTAGTTCAATCATTTTGTTAGAGTCCTGATACGGCTACAGCTTAAAAAGAAATTTGAGTTTAAAACAGGTTGTAATTACTTAAAACCTATGGTAGAATAGTTTGATACATACCTTTCCTAAAGGTATTCACGCTGAGTGAAATGCAAGCAGCCTCATGCAGGAATTGAACCCGTGTAACCGAGTTCATTTCCTACAACGATTAACATTACGCCATAAGCCATTTCCTTTAAAAAAAAGGAAAGAAAAAATCAATCAAAACTGTCTACATGACTTTAATTAAATTTTCAAATGTTTTTAAATGTCTTTTTAAAATGTCTTTGATTGTTTTTGATGTCTTTTTAAATTCTTTAATTAAATGTCTTTAATTGTTTTTTTATGTCTTTTTGAAAATGTTTTTGATTGTTTTTAAAGTCTTTTTAGTATCATTAATAAAACGTTTTAACGATTTTTATGTCTATTTAAAATATTTTTAATGTCTTTTTAATATCATTAATTAAATATTTTAATGGTTTTTAAAGCCTTTAAAAGAATGTCTTTGATTTTAATGTATTTTTAATATCGTTAATGATATGTTTAATGGTTCTTAATGTCTTTTTAAAAATGTATCAGATTGTTTTTAATGACTTTTAAATATCTTTAATGAAATATCTTAATGGTTTTAATGTCTTTTTAAAAATTTCTTCGATGGTTTTTAATGTCTTTCTAATGTCTTAAATCAAATGTTTTAATGACATTTTAATGTCTTTTAAAAATGTCTTTGATGATTTCTAATGTCTTTTAATGTCTTTAATTAAAGGTTTTAATGTTTTTAACGTATTTTTAAAAAATGTCATTGCTTTTAATATCTTTTTGATGTCTTTAACTAAATGTTCGAATGTCTTTTTTTAATGCTTTCAGTATTTTAATGTCTTTTTAATTAGTTCTTTTAGGTTTTTAATTAAATATTCTACTTTTTAATGATTTTTTAATGTCTCTAATATTTTTAGTGTCTTCTATTAGATGAATTAATGTTTTATCTTTACTAACATAAATAAATTTTTTACTGTCTTCTATTAAATATTTTGTTTTTAATATGTTTTTTACTGCCTTGGATTTTTTAAATGCATAATGCTTTAAGGGGCTTCTTTAGGTTCTTTAATTAATTTTTTTCTTAATGCTTCTAAGGTTTTTAATTTCTTTTTCAATGTTTTTATAAGATGGTCTAACATTTTTAATGTATTTAGTATTTCAACGTTTTCCATACCCTAACTTGATTTATGAAAAATATTCTTTTGATGTCTTTAATATTTTTTCAATGTTTTTGATGTTTTTTTATGTCTTCTTAAGGCCTTTGATTAGTTTTTAAGAAGTTTTTTTTTTAGATATCTAAAAATATCTAAAAAAAACTTAATTGAAATATTTTTATGTCTTTTTATGTCTTTAATAAAAAATCCTAAATGTATTATTTTTTAAAAACTTTTTAATGCTTTTTATTATTTGAAAAATATTTTTAATGTCTTGAATTAGATACTTAAATGTTTTCTTTTTAAATGAACGATTTAGAGTCGGTACATTTTTAACCAGTCTTCGTAAAATTATCTTCGTATATATTTACAACCTCTTCACACGAACTGGATGCGACTCAAGGTGAATTCTTTAAGTGGAGTTTAGAAGGTTTGAGTTCAGAGTTTTCCTTTTCCCAGACCGGTTGTCATACCAATGTTAAAGAGCCTTCTTTGCCCTACTGTGGCACGATAATGAACATTAATGCATTTATTCAGGCTCCCTTTTCAGTAGCTACTACACCGAGGTGTAGGGAAGGGCGCGACTCCTTTCCCTGGATTACTCCACTTAACCCTTGATACGTACCTCATATTGCTGAGTGTTAAACAAGGAGGTATCAAGTACCATTTTTTAAGTCTTTGGTATGACTTGACCTGGGATTGAACCCCGGTCTCCCGGACCATTGGCGAACACTCTACCCACTAGGCCAATGAGCCGGTTGTGGGTCTCTGTGTGTTGTGGGTGGCCGGTGAAATCATCTTTGATGCGGCGCCAGATTGTCTATATATTCCTTTGTCTATTCTAGCGCGAAGACTACACAAAGAGCTATCCCTGCGAAAACCTGCGATCCCGGAAGAGAAGAACGAAGGGCGTTAGTCAGTTGATAGTGAAGACTCCGAAGAAATTAGTTAGGAGTGAGACTCCAGAGAAGAGAGTCAGAATTTTAGGCCCGAAACGCAGGGCTGTTCAGTCGGCTGTAGAACGAAGACACAGAACAGTGTAGACGATGACCAGATGTGTCAGCATCTTTGGTAGCTGTATAAGATTTTCACAGAGTTTTCGTGGTAGCCATGAATATACACAGAATGCTAAAAAGTGCCAACTTCACCTTGTCTCTTTCTTCCTTCCAACCTTTGTTTTTTTTTGTTTGGTTTTTATTTTGATTTTTGTACAACCTGTGAAATGCCCACGCAGCTGAGTGTGAGAATAAACAATGGAAGTACCCGTGGTGTAATGGTTATCGTCGTAGGAAATGGACACGGCGACTCGAGTTCAAATCCTGGACGAGAATGATTGCATTTCACATAGCACTAATACCCTTGGAAAAGGTATGAATCCAATTATTCTCCCCCCCCCCTGCTATGGGTAAATAGTAGGGCAGACTGGGTTCTTCAGCCTTGGTGAGGCCACTAGTTAGGAGAAGGAAAACTCTGAATTCAAACCTGTTAAACTCTGCCTAAAAATTGACCTTGTGTCATATCCTGCCCGAGCGGAGGGGCTGGTAAATAGGATAAACAATGAGGTCCACATCACTAGACGAACGGACAAACCAACAAAACCCGGCGTGTGGGTTGTTTCACTACTATTTATCTATAGCTAGAAGAACAGTTGGATTCATGACTTTCTCAAGGGAACTAACGCTATGAGATATGCAAATAGCATCATCTAGTATTTGAACTTGTGTTGCTGAGTCCATTTCATTCAAGGTATTCATTACACCACGATCGCCTAAAATCATTTTTGTATGTTCGCGAAAATATTCATTATGTAAGCGGAAATGGAAGGAAAATTTATTAAATAACATAAATATGATTAAAGACAACGAGGCTGGCTTAGATTCAACCTCTTTTTCAATATATCATTATTCTATGTTTGATACGCAAGCGAGCGTTATATCAGAATGTTAACACGTCATAACACCTACAGATTGATTACGATGTTGGATGGGCAATATCAAATAAATGATTTCTTTGAATAGGGTCAAGCAAGATCAATAGCGTTCTGCGTAAAATTAATAACTTTCATGAAATTAAGCATTTGATTACTGAAAAATTATGGCACTCCCCCAAAAAATGACCAGATTTTTGGGAAGAACAGGATTTACAAGATTGATTAATTGATTGGTTTATTTTAACGGAATGTCGATCCGTATAGAGATATTTTATGTCTTGAAGTTAGCCAATTGCGTGCATTGTTTTTTTTTTTGTTTTTTTTTTTTTAATATTTACTTCACACGAACATGAAAGTGTTGGACGTACACGCTGGACGGTGATATCGTAGTAAGCAAGTTCGATCTCCAGTCGGGGTTATATGTTCTCTTTCGGATTAATCGTCTTCGGAAAGGTATAAAATCCCTTATTACTCAAGCTATGCGTTAGATAATACTATTATTGCCCTTCTACAAAGGTGGTTTTTGGATTATTTACGAATTAGACTATACCATTAGCTATAGGTTAGATAGTACTATTATTTTCTATCTTCAAGGGTGTCTTTTGCATCAAATTACCCACGAAGATTGATATGCCATTAAAATAAAGAAATTAAACTAAACCAAATCGTCATAAAAAAGGTAAGTGAAATGTATTTCACGATGAAATTATATATTTAAAAAAAAATAAAAATCTTTCAGTAGGAAATTCAACCTTTTCGTGAACACTTTAAGAATGATCAAATTTTCTTCGAGAATTTTCGGTTTTGGAAAAAATTTAGAAAATATTGCTGTATAGGTGATTTAGAAAGATATCAAGAGACATTTATATAAAAATCATATCATGATAACTTCTACAAATTCATCGCAATGCGATTTTTCATAGCGGGTGGGCCAATCCAAAATAACTGGTCTGGGCAAAATGCCCTATGTAAGTAGGTTTTAAACTTGGATATTTTTCAGAAAATATTATCAACTTCCTAAGAAAAAAAAATACCATCAAGCTCAAGACGAAAGAAAATTCCAGAACTATTGATTCTTTTTATAGTTCGGTAGCTGTTGATACTGGTCGTCAAAGGTGATACTTGTGTTTGAACATTTCATTTACCAAGTCAACCAAAACAAGAAACTGACCTGTCCACGGGACATAGAATGTGCTGTCTGTATCCCCTGCTGAATACTATCCGCATAAATAATAGGGGTGTCCTGATTATGACAATAAACTACAACTGAAGCCGATGATTGAGTACTGAAGATTTGGGGGATATGAAATATCCGTTCATTGCCATTACTCCCAGGTCCACTCTGATCCGAACCAGTAGTACCTGTAAGAGTCCAATATGTTTAAAAATTATTTGTATGCGATAGAACCCAGTAAAAAAAAACAACTTTTGAGACAACTCCACAAAAATGTAAATATGAAAGTACAGTGAATATTATTCCCTAACTTCTTGACATAAAATAACACTTGATACATTGACAGGCCATTGAAATTAAACAATCAATCAACTATCGCTAGACATGTGAATTCAGGAAAAACAGCCATCATTAAAGATTTTAACCATAAAGAAATGATAAAAGTGTATTTCACAATTTAAACTTGCAATACATATAAAAAAGTTTGAACAAATCTTTTATGCAATTATATTTTCACAAATACTTTGGAACATACTAATTCAACTTACTAATTCAACATACTAATTCAACTTACTAATTCAACATACTAATTCAACTTACTAATTCAACATACTAATTCAATTTACTAATTCAATATACTAATTCAACTTACTAATTCAACATACTAATTCAACTTACTAATTCAACATAGTAATTCAACTTACTAATTCAACATACTAATTCAACATACTAATTCAACATACTAATTCAACTTACTAATTCAACATACTAATTCAACATACTAATTCAACTCACTAATTCAACATACTAATTCAACATACTAATTCAACTTACTAATTCAACTTACTAATTCAACATACTAATTCAACTTACTAATTCAACATACTAATTCAACTTACTAATTCAACATACTAATTCAACTTACTAATTCAACATACTAATTCAACTTACTAATTCAACATAGTAATTCAACTTACTAATTCAACATACTAATTCAACTTACTAATTCAACATACTAATTCAACTTACTAATTCAACATACTAATTCAACATACTAATTCAACTCACTAATTCAACATATTAATTCAACATACTAATTCAACATACTAATTCAACTTAATAATTCAACTTACTAATTCAACATACTAATTCAACTTACTAATTAAACATACTAATTCAACTTACTAATTCAACATACTAATTCAACTCACTAATTCAACATACTAATTCAACTTACTAATTCAACATACTAATTCTATTATATTTATTGTTCCTGTGTTTTACGCAAGGGAACAAGTGGATGGCATTTATATATCCATAAGACAATAAAGTTAAGAAAATGAAAGATAAAAATGACGACATCCACCTTATGTTCTTCGTTATCGATATTCCCCACTGTCGGTAAGATCCTGCTCGCCCCACTACTACAAATAAAAGAGTAAAGTAAGTAAAGTAGGTGACCGTAGTCGACGCTCCCTTTTCAATAGCTACTACACTGAGGTGTCGGGGAGGCGCCACTTAACCCTTGATACATACCTTATAATGCTGGGTGTTAAACAAAGAGGTATCAAGTACCATTTTTAAAGTATTTGGTATGACGCGACTTGGAATTTAACCCAGGTCTACCGGACCATTTGCGAACACTCTACCGACTAGACCAATAAGCCAGTTAATAATAAAAAAAATCAAACCAATTTCACCATCAACAATTTAATTTAAATTTCATTTTTTTTTACAAGTTTATGATTTGAGTATAAAAATAAGTGTATTAAAATGAAAAGTGAATTAAATGGTCTAATTAGCAAATGTTACATAGCCACAATTACCGCCATGTGCGAAATAGACATATAATGTTAATAACCATAGAACATATAAAGAACATAGGAATCTCGAAATTCGAAAACACGTAACGACTTCTTGTTCAGGTACGAAACCTTTTTATTAACTTTGAGTTAGGAGGAGAGACACAATCTTGCAATGCTGTCTTATTCATCTGGACCCCATCGCGTGTGGCACCCATAGGGCGCATGTTCGCCTCGCGTCTGCGAGTTCCAAAAGTCGATCCTCCTCGTTTGGCGTCTAGTACTCAACTCCCTAACTTTCTTTAAATTTTTCACAAACCTCTGCACGCTTCCGGTGCGTGACGTCATTTGCACCCCTTCACCCGTTTCGTCTCGGACTATTGTGACATCTCAGAATGACACGTACACCCACGCGCGCCAGCGTTACCACTTACATCAAGGTTGCAACTAACTAACCCATGTGCTGCGCCGAAAGGTTCTCAGCCTAACTAAACTCAAAGGCATGGACCGAAATCCCTTGGCCATTACGTTACACAAATACTAATATTTATGATATGGGCCGTAAACTGTGAAAATATTAATGCTAGTGTGAAGGTTGTGCAATCTAATAATGAAGAAAGCTTTGACACCAAAAGGATAACATTTACAAAAATAGTGTTTATTATGAGAGTAAACTATTTTTGTAGCAAATCCTGTCAGCACGGCATAGAATGAATAAGCAGAGTGCTACTCAATAGAGGGATAATACCCTTCCCAACAAAACAGTCGAATTTGTTTCTAAATAAATCTCACCTGCTTGGATTGCCTTATAACCAATTTCTCTCTCTCTCTCTCTCTATATATATATATGTTTTTTTTTTAATTTTTTTTTTCATCATACAACGTGTGGAAGCACGTGCGATACCCTAGCCTCATCAGCCGCCATCCAGGGTGATAACACAGTTTCGGTAGCTCAAGGCAGTACTGCCACCTTGAGCTACCGAAACTGTGTTATCACCCTGGATGGCGGCTGATGAGGCTAGGGTATCGCACGTGCTTCCACACGTTGTATGATGAATATATATATATATATACATAGAGAGAGAGAGAGAGAGAGAAATTGGTTATAAGGCAATCCAAGCAGGTGAGATTTATTGAGAAGCAAAGTCGACACTATTGCGTTTCGATTCTAATAAACCATCATCAGAACTGGATGGACTAATATCAGTCATGTCAAATCAACGATGACTGCTTAAAAAACATATATATATATATATATATATATACGCACACACCTAGCAAATCTTGAAAGCTGTAGTGATTAATACACTATGTCCAACTCTGTCGGTATTCGTCGTACGTCCCACAAACTTGACAAGTATGGCTCAAAACCCTTTTCTAGGTGAATCCGGGCGCAGGGCCGTAGCCAAGACACGTCCGACGGCTCCAAAAATGCCCGTCCCCGCCAACATTCCTCTAAAAAGCGGCGCCTCAGGCGCCAGGCGATAAATTTAGCCTTTCCAAGGAGAGTTAGAGCCTGAGGGGACAAACTCCTGAGGATCGAGGATTCTGGTCAAGGCGCACCTCGACCGACTATCACTGGAAATAGGACACACCCGACCAGATCCGTGTATCGACCAACAAGGTTGACCGAAGTATGTCCCAGCCCAGCGCTTCCCATAGAGTAGGGCATACGCTCCTCTCTGCTGGGTGTCAGATATATATATAATTATGCTAAAATGAGTTGTAAAATATGAAATAGTTTTAATAAAGATAAAAATCGATTAAAACTGATATAAAACTTTTGCGTCTTTCAACAAAAACTTCTTCAAAAGTCAATCATCGGTATTTACTTCTGTATGAATGAGGTTTTAAAAGGAAAGCATCTTAAAACTGAAAGGCGACAAAAAAACCTCCCCAAATATATATATATATAGTTTGGTTTGGTTTGTTGGGTCTTATGGCATAGCAACCTTTGTAGGTTATTTAACGCCAAATCCATTTTTATGTAAATAATCTGTTCTATTTAAAACAATTCAGTTTAGCATAAGTACACTGTTTAATTGTCAAAAACGTTTCTATTTCAAACTATTCAAGCAGTTATATACAACAATTCAGTTAAGTGTAAATACAGTTTTAATGTCGAAAAACAATTCCTTTTCAAATAATTCAGTCAAGCATAAGCACGCAGTTTAAGTGTAAGTACGGTTTAATTGTCAAAAACATTTCTATTTCCAGCTATTCAGTTTACTCAAACAATTCAGTTTAGCATAAGTATGCTGTCAGTTCTATTTAGCCCATAGATAGGGCCCTTTCCGGTGCTGCCACTCCAGGACAGAATGGACTTGGGAGTAATGGCAATGAAGGGGTACTCCGCATTCCCCAAAGCTCCAGCACTGCTGGAACCTCACCATCAGATTGTTTAGTGTCATATCCAGGACACTAGTTAGCGGGGGTCTTACCCCTCTGCAGAGGTGCAGTCAGTGTATTCTACAGCCCTAGCAGACTGGGCAAATATATATATATATATATATATAGATATGATTTTGATGTCACACCAATTGTTATAGGTAGTGGTCTGGGCATTTTATTTTTTATTTTTTATGAACGTGTTTATTCCTCCATTCTGTTTTTTTCTCTCCTATATTGCAATGTTTGTTACTTTCTCCACATAAATTGTACTGAGGGGAGACGCTTCCATAATTCGTCGAAATAAATTCATAATGGCACAGTAACTGTCCGTTGAGTTTTCTTTCATTGACATTACAGATATATTCGCTCTGTATGAGAGAGGTTTTATATATATTCTGATAGATTTATATATTAATAGTCGTACATCGATCGCTCCTGTTGAATTAAATGAAATTTCTCATATATTCTATATACGAATTATTCTATATATGAATTATTCCAAACATAATTTCTGAAGATTAACCTGATATTAATCATATATATATATACATATTTATAAATATATGTTTATATATATATATATATATACGTAACATGACCATCCATGAATATGGGAAACATACATAGAATGTTCATAACATATATACATAGAACATAGGAATCCCGAAACATGAAAAACACTTACGACTTCTTAGTTCAGGTACGAAACTTTTTATTACCTTTGGGTTAAAGATTTCGACATAAGGAGAGGGGCACAATCTTTCTATGCTGGCTTTTCCCTCTGCCCCGCCCACAACACGTGTGGCACCCGCCACAAGGCCACCGTGAGCTAGCGAAAGTCACCCTTCTTCTTCGGACCGCAAGACTCAACTCAACTGACTTTTTTCAAATCCCTCAAAATCCTCCGTGCACGCTTCCGGTGCATGACGTCGTTCACATCACCTGGTCCTGGGATTTTTATTTTGACATCTGTGAACGACACATCCTCCCCGCGCGCGCGTTAACACCTGCGTTCAAGTTTGCACCGAACTAACCCACGTGCTGAGCCGAAAGGTTCTCAGCCTAACTAAACCCAAAGGCAAGATATATAAAACGAAATCCTTCGGCCATAATATTACATATATAAGTTTACCACCATAGTCGAGGGAGACCCGAAGGTTCCTTTTTCAATAGCTACTATACCGAGGTATAAGAGAATGGCACTTCTCCTTTCCTTGGATTGCTCCAATTTACCTTTTATCCTCACCTTATAATACTGAGTGTTAAGCAAGGACGCATCAAATACCATTTTTTGAGTCTTTGGTACGACTCAACCAGGGATTGACTGGCCGAATAAGTAGAGTGTTCGCCGATGGTCTGGAAGACCTGGGTTCAATCCCAGGTCAAGTCATACTAAAGACTCAAAAAATGGTATTTAATGCCTATTTGCTTAAATCTCAATATTATAAGGTGTGGGTCAAGGGTTAAAGTGGAGCAATCCAGGGAAAGGAGTAGCGCCTTTCACTACACCTCATGAAATAGCTATTGGAAAGAAAGCCTTCGAATCCCTCTCTACTACGGTCACCCACTTTACTAAGAAGAACAGTAATGATGCTATTTTAACCTATAACTGGGTGGATAAAGGGGTATAAAGTCTTCCCACGGGTATTAGATTGAAAGTAACCCTAATAATGTAACTAAAGTTCGAACTAGTTTCCAACAATATGTCAGTTTGCCACCACGCTACCCTCCCAAACTGCTTGATAAGGCAAATACACGACTGAAAATTCTCAATATATTATTTTGTTCTAAATTATATTTCTTCTAATTTTGCCAACGATATCTCAGTTAGCCACTACGCCACGCTCCCAAAGAATTTGATAAGGCAAATAATACTCTATTGAAAACTCTCAGTATAATATTTTGTTCTTAATTATATTTCTTCTAAATTTGAACTGTGAACAGAGTATGAGAGTGAAAGGTTCCACTTTACAAGTATCCCTGTCGGCGGGCCCTAAAATACGCTTAGTGTATTCCTTCCATCAAAAAAGGGGTATTCTGGTATAAATACTAAACTGTCCTGATTATGAGTCTCCAGTTAAGGATACCTGTGGAGTGTAGAGTACCTCTTCCGCCATTACTCCAAGTTCCACTCTGACCCACAGGAGTTGTACCTGTTGGGCTTATTCATATAGGATTGGACCGTGTGAAAAAATACTTAAGAAACAACAAATGTAAATGAGAACGTACAATTAATACGATTCCTTAACGTTTCAGAATTGAATAATGCTAGATCGGTTGATATGTCGATGAACTCACTTAAACGATATAATCAAAGATACAAAAGGTTTTAACACAGTGGGTCACCCTTCGTAAGAGTCTAACTTTTTAGGTAAAATAGGCACCACTGGTGGTGTAATTAAGAAGCTAGACTAATAAACCTTCACGAGTGAGTTCGATATTGATTGGATGTCCCATTCATACGGCCTTGTGCCACACCTGAGCAAAGCACCAAGTAAATTATTTTGTTCGTAAAATATATTTCATCCTCTCTCACCAGTTATTTAGGGAGCATTATTTTTATCTGCCTCCCACCAGACAGGACTTGACACAAGGTTAATGACCAGAAGGTCGATTATAGTAGGGATTTGGGGGAAGGGAAGTTCAGGCACGAGCCTCGGCTCGAGCCCTGCTGGACTATGCTGGTCATCGGCCCACTTATTGCAATGTGGGCTTGATGATGAGCCTAGCTGGACTTGGACCCAAATCTGGGTCCATGCATGTATGCCTGATTATAACTTAAACTGGACAGCAAGGCTCAGTGCTATACAAGGGGGACAAAGGTGTCAATGTTGCAGCTCGCCCACCTAAAGGTGGCCAAGCCGAAACCGGGGCCTTTTGGTCTCGAGTCTGCCATGGAGTACGAATGCCAGACACTGAAAAGCCTCTACGCGGCGGGCAGTCGCTAATTATTAGTTATTTAGGGGGCGTCCCCGTGGCTAAAGTGCTGAACTTTGATATCTTAGTGAAAGAGTTCGAACTCCAGTCGTGCTGTTATATTTATTTTCGAATTAATTCTCTGGGGAAAGATATGACCTCCCTTATTGTCATATAGGAATAAAGTGAGACATCGATGATTGAACACCGATCGCTAGTGGACGGAATTGGCGGGCCTCTAGATAAATTAAATAGAGGTTCCATTTTGATTAGCATGGGACGTCAGTCGAAACGACAATTAGCATAGGACGTCAGTCGGTGGACAGTAGTCGAAGGACAGTAGTCGGATGAACCTCAGCGAGAAAGACTTTACAATGATATATCGGCTAGCAGTGTGAAGATAGTAACTCTATTTTTTTTCTCTTATTTTCTATGAATTTTTATTTCGGTTGAATGAAATACGCATGTTTTGTTAAGTTGTCTCTCAATTATTTATGCACATATGAGCGTTACAAAGCTTATCCACCCTGTTATGAGTTAATTGACACCACCACTATCCTTCTACAAGTATCTTTGGTATTAAATACTCCACGAAAGTTGATATGCCATTAAACAAAGAAACTGAACTGTACCAGTTATCTAACTTTTGACTGAAGATTTTCATTAATATACACTTAAGTTGCCTTTTAAAAAAGAAAGAAAAGAAACAAGACCAAAAATAATTTCATTTATTCGATATTATATATATATATATATATATATATATATACTTTTAGTTGGAAGTTTTACCATATTTCAGCGAATTGTTTTAAAGAAATGTATCTATTTATTCTAAGTCGGAGCAGGTGTTTGGTACGAGTTAAAAAGAGAAAGTTGCAATGATTATTTTTATCTACTGGCTAAGTCATTATATATATATATATATATATATATATATATATATATATGCTAGTATTAGCTCGAAATTGACATTCAACAGACTTAATAATTAAAAAAATTGTTCAACGGAAATTTCTAGAGAAATGTAAATGTAAAAAATAATGAATATAAATAACCAAATATTCTATACAGTTGCGAAAACACACACACACACAAACACACACACACACACGTGAATGCGCGCACACACTCACACACATATACATATAAAAGCATACTTAAAAACTCGTTTGGGAGGTGAACTTAGCGTAACGGTTATCGTTGAAGAAAATGGAATCTTAGATCCGAGTTCAAACCCTGGACATGTTTGTTTGTATTGCACTTCTCGCTAATGCCTTTAATCTGTTTGTTCTCTCTCTCTCTCTCTCCCCGCTATGAGTAAATAGTAGGACATACTGGGTTCTTTCGCCTTTGTTATGCAACTAGTCTTGGAGAAGAATAGCTCTGGATATAAAACAGCAGTAAAAACATTGCACAAAAAAGTGCCACAAAAGTGGGAAATACATATATGCTAGTACCATTCGGTTTTGGATTGATTTTTGCTTTGCGATAATAATGACACTGATATTTTTTTTTCAGGAAGGCAACACTGATGAAGATCAATGTTAATTCATCCCCACCGTTAAACATCGTTCAGAGTTGTCACTTTTGGCAGATTTTCTCCCAGTTTGTGAAATGATCGGTCAAACAGAACGAGGCTCCTCTTCCACAGTCCCTCTACCATCCATAAACACTGCGAGTCGCATGAAAAACCTCTGCTCGGTATAGATCTCACCGTCATCAACGTGTGCCGGCTGCACGGATTCACTTTTACTCTTTCTCGCCATTCGTTCCTATCGGCCTTTGCTCTTCTTTGTATTTCTTTTGGAGTGCATCGACTATCCGGAGAGATATGATGAACCAAGTTTTGTCTTGTTTGGCCAACACTAGTGTCTCCATGTGTGTCAGTCCGTAGTAAGTAAGTACGTAAAAATGGCGACCGTAGTCGAGGGGGACTCGAAGGCTCCCTTTTCGCTAGCTACTAAACCAAGGTATAGGGAAGGGCGGTCTCCTTTCCCTAGATTTCTCCTCTTTACCCTTGATCAGTAGTTTATAATGTTGAGTGTTAAACAAGGAGGCATCAAGTACCATTTTTTTTTTTTTAGTTTTTGGTATGACTCGACCAGAAATTGAACCCAGGTCTCCTGGACCATTAGTGAACACTCTAACCATCATGCCAATGTGCGGTCCTTATGAGAACGTTACTTATGAGTTCGTCTTTATTTTTCAAGCAGTGCCCAGCATCTTTTGCTCCTCTAGCTTGTATGGTTTTTAAGATAGGAGGTAAATGACTGTAAAGCCGCAGTTTTGTAGGGTGCTGCTTCCAGGATTTGTTAAAAAGAGCATGCAGCATTCTCATTTTGTTCCCATCTAGCTTCTTTTTCAAGCGTTTAATTAGGGTCCAAGTATTGCAACCATACAGTAGTACTGACGACGCTACAGTTTGGACGAAATCCTGTTTTAGTCTGTCAGAAAAATGTTTTATTGTCCAGAAGTTTGAAACATAATTTGATTTTGTGTGAGATGCACTTAAGTAAATACTGAAAGGCGAAAAAGGACTGAATGTTCTCATACTTATTCATGGCCAACATTTATTAGCTGATTTTCAATCAGGGTTGCCTACCTGAAAAAAAAGAAAAACATTATTCTCATTACTTTCTTCGCCAATCTTGTATGCATTCGAGGCTAAAAGTTTAGCAATATTTTGGCAACATTGGGCTCAATTCAACAGCTCCAGATACTTTGTTGCCGAAGTTATGAATGTGACAGACCACAAAGGATTGCGAGATGCTAAGCTCGCCTGATACTCTCCCAGTGCTTCTTGTCGGATTTGCTTCAAGGGCTTAAAGCACGGCCTCTGAATCCCCAGTTTTTGGCCTACGTGATGTTGCTTGATCGTCGAGGTTCTTGCAACATACGCAAAATTTCTTGATTCATCTGGTTCTGTGATCAACTGCGCTTTAATCTTTTAGACAAAAAAATATTTTTTTTTTGCCTCTGCAGCGTTATGGTCCAGTTAAAACTCGTAAAGCACATGTTCCCGAAGAGTACGTTACATGTTAATCTGTGTTAATTTCAAATCACATACGAACTGAAGCAATGCACTTAAGTATCAGCGCCAAAGTACCACGTTACTATTAACCACAGTAAGTACCTACTACGGCTTGAACTGCTTTGGTCAAGTAAAAGAGACTAACAACAGTAAGTTGAACTGCTTTGGTCAAGTAAAAGAAACTAACAACAGTAAGTTGAACTGCTTTGGTCAAGTAAAAGAGACTAACAACAGTAAGTTGAACTGCTTTGGTCAAGTAAAAGAGACTAACAACAGTAAGTTGAACTGCTTTGGTCAAGTAAAAGAAACTAACAACTGTAACTTGAACTGCTTTGATCAAGTAATATAAACCCCGCAAACAAGCACGTACCAAAATAATTCAAAACATTTGACTCACCATAGTATCCCCCCCCCAAAAAAAACAGACACACTTGAAGGGAGGCTGCAGTTTTCAAAGTTTTGAAGCGGAAATTGGGTGGGTGTACACGTGAAGCAAAATTTTCCCTGACATTTGAAACAACTTTAAAGTCACTGGGTCGGCAGGGATTTTTTTCAGATTATTTTTTTTTTCTGTTGAATACGTAGATAGTTTTTGGTTTAGAGAAAATACAAAAAAAAAAACAAAACAAACTCAAGCAAGTTACATATACCTGTGAAAGGTTAAACCCGTTCAAAAATAGCATTTTCAAAAAGCACCAATCTATATATCTTTGAATATCTAGATGAATGCATTATACATTCGATGTAATTCCTTATTATTTATATAAATCTATTCCCGCATTCATAGGTACACATTAATACATTTTCATATATATATATATATATATATATATATATATATATATATATATGCACATATGTACATATTCATATATTTGTATACAGGTCTGTATATATATGTATGTGGATGTATCTAAGTGCATATATATATATATATATATATATATATATATATATATATATATATAAAGATAAACAAAAACTTACATATAAGTACATATATATGTATATATATATAGATATGTGCCTGTACATATGTGTGTATATATACGAGCATACACACTTATATACAAAAACACACTCCCTCTTTTATATATATATATATATATGTATATATATATATATATATATATATATATATGTATATATATATATATATATATATATATATATATATATATATATATATATATAAGCATGTATGTGAATGTAAGAATGAATATTGTATATGTGAGTATATATTAATAAGCATAAGTATGTTTCTGTTTATGTATATATGTGTTTGTAAATATATATGTGTGTGTGTGTGTGTGTGTGTGTGTGTGCGTGTGTGTGTGTGTGTGTGTGGCTGGACAGTGGTCTTTTATTTAAGCATGCATGATTAAATAATAAAGACACATTTTGCCTATATAATTTTATTAAGATTCTTTTCAAGCTTCCTGATAAATATCTTGGTTTCAGTACAATTTTGGTAAATACATCCACCAATTCAAACCTAAGACAAGGATACTTATCAGGAAACTTCAAAGGTTCTTAATAAAGATATATATACAAAATGTGTCTTTATCATTTAATAATATATATATATATATATATATATATATATATATATATCAGGCTCTCATCAACAATGGGTTTCCTAACTATATTGTTGATGAACAAATTAAACGTATGATCAAAAATGTTAACCAACAAAATGAACAGCGTACTACTCCATCCAGCCAACAAACATATATCAAACTTTTTTTATCGTAACCAAATGCACTACAATTACAAATCCGATGAAAAAATCTTGAAAACATTGATTCACAAAAACATACTCCCCACTGATCCTAATAAAAAAATAAAACTCGTTATATATTATAATAAGTTTAAAACCTCGAATCTAGTCATTAGAAATAATTCCTCTCCCTCGATTGGAGTTTTGCAAAAAACCAACGTTATATATAAATTTAAATGTCCTTTAGGAGATTGTATCTCTGATAATAATAATATATATGTTGGTTTAACCTCAACTACCCTGTCGAGGAGACTGACAATGCACCTTTCAGACACAAGTTCAATAGCTCAACATTTAAAAAAACATTCATGCCCAACGGCACAGCTACGGAAAATTCTCACCGACAACACAACAATATTAGAACATCAAAATAATAAACAAAAACTTCAGATTCTCGAAGCATTACATATCAGAAACCTACAGCCAACACTTAATAGAATTAATTTTCAAACCAGTGCTAATGTACTTAAATGTCTTTAGCTACTGGCACTAAATATAGAATCACATTCAAAAACAAACGCCACAAACTTCAACGGCAAAGACGCCCTTACACAGTTGTAATATGCTAAAACAAAAGTTACATCACTTTTGTAGTAGATCCTCCCCTGATGATGGCCCAAAGTCGGGCAGAAAGTACTAGGGATACATGCAACTATGGACAATACATAAATCAATTCCCCCAGAATACAATAAAAGTAATACGGGAATTCGAACGGATCCAAAAGAAAATATGTAGACATAAAATGTCTATTATGTTTAATGAAATTTGCATATATATATATATATATATATATGTAGAAAAATTGATAACAACGATCCAAGAGGAAGGAATGATTTATTAACGGGTCAACACTATAGCGTTTCGGTTCTACTGAACCATCATCAGGACCATGAGGGGTGATATTAATAATTTTAAGTTAACGATGGATGATTAGAAATGTGAAATACAAAAACCTACGGAAAAATATGTATAGTTAGAAAAAGTTAGCCGTTTAACTGGCAAATCAGCGTTTGATGTTTAAATTACGTCATTTAAGTTATTAGGAATATTGTATAGAATTATGTACGTTGTTTAATGAGAAAGATTACGAGACAGAAAGAAGAAAAGAAAGAAAGAAAGAACAAAGGAAGAATAAAAAGCATGGAAATTATGAGATATACGGAAAATATTAACTAAGGATGGAATATATTGTAGCTGTTCAAAATGTGTTTGCTTAAGTAAGGAGAAATATTATAAAAGCCAGGACGAGTATTTAGGGAACTGAGGAATGAGATAGCTGCGGGATGTTTCACCGATGTATTTTAGTTTACAATCCTTACGAGGGATGCAATAAACACCGGCGTCAGAAAATATGTTACGTTGAGGGCTGGTGAAACATCGGTGAAATATCCCGAAACCTTCATATCCGTTTGAAAGAGCACAAAAGAGACATAAGAATTGGCAACTCAAACAACGCATTACTCGTACACACTTCTCAACATAATCATAACATTGACTTCAACTCTGCTAAGATGCTCACTTACATCCATAATAAAAATCTTAGACGAATTTTCGAAGCCGCAGCTATCTCATTCCTCAGTTCCCTAAATACTCGTCCTGGCTTTTATAATATTTCTCCTTACTTAAGCAAACACATTTTAAACAGCTACAATATATTCCATCCTTAGTTAATATTTTCCGTATATCTCATAATTTCCATGCTTTTTATTCTTCCTTTGTTCTTTCTTTCTTTCTTTTCTTCTTTCTGTCTCGTAATCTTTCTCATTAAATAACGTACATAATTCTATACAATATTCCTAATAACTCAAATGACGTAATTTAAACATCAAACGCTGATTTGCCAGTTAAACGGCTAACTTTTTCTAACTATACATATTTTCCCGTAGGTTTTTGTATTTCACATTTCTAATCATCCATCGTTAACTTAAAATTATTAATATCACCCCTCATGGTCCTGATGATGGTTCAGTAGAACCGAAACGCTATAGTGTTGACCCGTTAATAAATCATTCCTTCCACTTGGATCGTTGTTATCAGTTTTTCTACATATTGTCGGATTACAATCCTTTATCTACTCTTCATATATATATATATATATATATATAAACGCACATACTTAGGTACATGAAAATGTTTGCATAAATGTAGATAAACCTGTGTATACATAGTAGTTTTTTTGTGTGTATATATATATATATATATATATATATATATATATATATATATATTGACACACTCTAATAAATTGGCCCAGTCGGCTAAGATTAGGGCTGCAGAATACACCGACTGCTTCTCTGCAGAGGGGTAAAAAAAACTCCACCCAACAAGTGTCTTTGATGTAATACTAAACAATCTGATGGTAAGTTTCCAATAATGCAGGAGCTTTGGGAAATGCTGTGTATCGCTTTATTGCCATCTCTCCCAGGTCCACTCTGACTAGAAGTGGTAGCACCTGATATGGCCCTATCTATGGGTCAAAACTGAATTGCTTCAAAAAGAACTGTTTTTGACATTTAAACTATAATTAAGCTAAATTGAATTATTTGAAATAGAATTGTTTTTACATTTAACTCTATGTAAACAAAAAAGCTACACTTTTACTAAAGTGAGATGTTTGAAATAGAACTGTTCATATATAAAAATGGATTTGGCATTAAATAACCAGCAATGGTTGATACGCCACAAAACCAAACCAAACCAATACTCTCCATCAATCCTTCTCATCCACCTTTCCAGATAGGTCCTCTTGACTGCATCCAATGTCCGCACAGAGCAAATATATGTAAGTCTTTGTTGATTGGCCAGCATTGACACATACATGTATAAAAGTCCCTAAGAGAACGTCACGTAGGAATTCTTCTTTAATTTACGTCTTACTTAGATGATTAAGAGATGGGTGGTAGGTGGTGGCACAAGTGGATTTTTCCAACGGAGTACATAGCATTCTTTTGTAGTTCCTATCTAGCTTTTTTATTATGCGTTTTGTTATCGTCCACGTGGTTCATCAACATAGTAGTAAGGACACAGCAACTGCTTGGAAGAAATCAAGTTTATTTTATCTGTTGATCAGATTTCCATATGATCAATAACCTGTCAACAGTATTCCAAGCCTTTACTAAGCGTACGTTGACAGCTCTTTCAGTAGATGAGATGCTGCTGCCAAGGTATGTGAACTTGTCTACTAATTTTAGATGCTTGTCACAACCCCATCCCCTCAAAAAAAAAAAAAAACTAGAATGAGTAATTAAATAATAAATTTTGCTTCACGGTAATTTGGAATGGAGCTGAAAATCATTTCTTACCCAGTCGGATGGGGCTGTAGAATACACCGACAACATCTCTGCTCAGGTTTGGTTTGGTTTCTTTGTTTAATGGCATATCAACTCTTTGTAGGTTATTTAATGCCCAAGCCATTCTCCTAGAAGAACAGTAATGGTACTATTTAACCCATAGCTGGGAGGATAAGGGGGTTCATACCTTTCCCAAGGGTATTTGCCCGAAAGTAAACGTAATAGCGCGACTGGAGCACGAACTCACGTACTACGATTCCGCAGTCCATCGCTTTAACCATTACACCACGAGGACACCCCATCTCTGCTCAGGGGTAAAACCCTCCCCACTCAAGTGTGTCCTGATATAACACAAAAGATTTTGACGGTGATGTTCCAGTAATGCTGGAACTTTGAGAAATGCATAGTACCCCTTCATTGCCATTGCTTCCGGTCCAGTCAGGACCGAAGGGGTAGCACCTGATAGGGTCCTATCTATGGGTCAAATAGAACTAAACTGTGTTCTTGTACTTAATTGAATTGCTTGAAATAGAACTATTTTGACATTTAACTCTGTGTAAACAAAATCTATACTTATACTAAACTAAATTGCTTGAAATAGAACTGTTTGATTAAACTGAATTGCTTGAAATAGAAATACTTTTGACAATTAAACTGTATACTTATGCTAAACTGAATTGTTTGAAATAGAACTCTTTATTTGTATGAAAATGGATTTGGCATTAAATAAATTGCAAAGGTTGATATGCCATTAAACCCAAACAAACAAAGAAATAAACTATAAAATCATATATCTTTTTAGGTACTATACTAAACATTTAAAAATCTAACTAGTTGTCTTTTGAAAGATTTTTTAAACTGGAATCTTTTCGCCTTTTTTTTTTTTTTTTTTTTTCAAGCGGAATGGTTTACCATTACTTTGTGTTTGGACGTAAACAAACATTTCTCATTATCAGTTTTTAAAAACATCTCCAGGGGAAGTTCCTGAGGCATAGTGATCAATCTATCAATCAACGTGAAAATCACCGCCTAAAAGACAATCTATCTACGAATCAAACAGGAAATTTGAACATTCGATAAATTCTTTCGAGACAATCAGTAGATAGGGGAAGAGTTACAAATACAACAGCAGGCAGTTTGGACAAGTTTTTAGGAATGACTTCGTGAAAATGATTCCTTACGAACGACAAATATAGAGGCGCTCGTGCTGCAATGGATAACGTCGTAAGAAATAGACGCGGCAACCGAGTACGAACCTGGACGAGGCTGTTTGCATTTCTCATAGTGGACAGTATGTATCCCACTGTTCTTCTTCTCCCATCTATGAGCGAATAGTAGGGTAGACTGGGTACTTTAACTTTGGTATGGCAACCTATCTAGGAGAAGGAAAACTGAATTGAAACCTGTTAAACTCCTCTTAAAATTGACGTTTTGTCAAATCCTGCTATGCAAAGGGGTTGAGAAAATACATTCAAACTGCAAATAGGCAAGTGTAAGTGTCCAGAAAAAATGCATACGTCATGATTTCATTACAGAAATTCGAGAGCATTGTGGAAATAAAGATGGGTTCATGGAACTGTTGCTGAACAGAAAATAAAAATAAAATCTACCGCCAACCACAGGTATTAAATTCAGAACCTCCTGGTAATGATCAATATCAAGTTATATATATATATATATATATATAATCATTATCATGCCGCACCGACAACACGGATCATCCTGGTCCTCTCCCGCTACCCGTCTCTATCGTCCTGGTTGGTCTTAAAGGCTACATCCTATATCAGCACAGAGCTGTTGTGTATAGGTTCTAGCTGGTCGTCCTGCCTTTGCTCGGCCATGTGAAGGGCTCCACAGGTGAGTGAAAATTATGAGTTCGTCCCTACTTCACCAGCAGTGTCCTGCATGTCTGGTTCGTCTAACTTTGATAGTTTTTGTGATGGGTGGTTGGTGGCCATACAGCAGCTTTGTGGGGTGCTGCCTCCAGGACTTGTTCAATACTGCTTGCATCATTCTTGTGTAATTGCCGTCAAGCTTTTTCTCCATACGTTTACTTAGTGTCCATGTGGTGCATCCATATAGCAGTATCGACAAGACCGCTGCTTGGAAAAAAACTGCGTTTTATTTTATCGGTCAGGTCTGACTTCCATATGACCGATAGTCTATCGATAGCTGTCCATGCCTTTGCCTGTCACGTGTTGATGTCTGTCTCGGTTGATAAGACACTATTTCCTAGGTAAGTGAACTTGTCTACTAGTTTCAGAAAACTACCATTTAGTGTGGAGATGTCACCACTTTGATTAAAGCACATCTTGTCTGCGTTGACATGTATTTGCCAGAAGCGCTATGTCATCGGCGTTGTCCGCGTCCGTAATTATTTCTGCGGGTTATCTTTAGCTTCTTTCCTTCGTCAGCTTGAAATCGTGGTCTTTAATTTTATCTATAGACATTCTAAGCACGAGGTATGGGGCTAATGTGTCTTCTTGCATCACACTTGCAACGATGTCGAAGTAGTTTGTGTCTCCATCTGGGGAGCGAACTTTTATTTTCGTGATATATATATATATTTATATATATATATATATATATATATATATATATATATATATATATATCTTCTCTCCTAATTAGAATGATTATTTGGCCAGTGGAGTGATATTAAAGCCAAGCCAGTTTCTCTTTTGTAATGATTTTTTTCGGTCGCTTAAGATCCTTTGCAACTCGGCTTTATGTCCACTTTAAAGATTCTTGTCACTTACTGAGAAAATTAAGCGGATAGCAGTTGCAAGGAAAAAAAGATTGGGATAGGAAGTCAAAGTAGTCAGAGATTGGGATAGACAAAGTTTATTCTTCGATTTGAACAACTAGAACATTCCACTTTCAGTGACAAGCCAAGTTAAGTTGAAGAATTTCTATTTAAGCACGTCACGACAAAAGTTTATATATCTAAAATAGTATTTAGAAACAAATGTTGAAATAGTCCATTTCTTTTGTATACATTACGATTTCTTACTTTATTTCTTACTCCTCCCCCACCCCATTAACGAGTTAAATAGTATCACTGCTGTTCTTCCATAAGGATGGCTTAGCATTAAACAACATGCAAAGGTTTATTTGCTATGAAACAAAGATATTCTTTCTTATAAATTCTATGTTATTCTATTTACTTCTTAAAGTTTCCTTCTATCGTTTTTTGTTAATGTATTTTTGGGGAACTTCCTTTCTTGATTTTCTTAATTATTTCTTGATCCCTTCATTTTTTTCTCATAAATACATTCCCTTTTTATATTTAGCTATGAAAGTGTGTTAAACACTTTTGTCTGACCCAGAATAGAACGACCTAAAACCGTAAAATATATATGCTATTTAACATATATGCTAATTAACATATACATCCCAACAATTCAAGAGGGGGTGTCCTCGTGGTGTAATGGTTAAAGTAATGAACTGCGGAATCGTAGTAAGCGAGTTCATACGCCAGTCGCGCTATTATGTTCACTTTCAGGCAAATACCCTTGGGAAAGGTATGAACCCCCTTATCCTCCCAGCTATGGGTTAAATAGTACCACTACTGTTCTTCTAGGAGAATGGCTTTGGCATTAAATGACCTACAAAGGTTGATATACCCTTAAACAAAGAAACCTCGTGGTGTAATGGCTAAAGTGATGGACTGCGGAATCGTAGTAAGTGAGTTCGTACTCCAGTCGCGCTATTACGTTCACTTTCAGGTAGATACCCTTGGGAAAGGTATGAACCCCCTTATCCTCCTAGCTATGGGTTAAACAGTACCACTACTGTTCTTCTAGGAGAATGGCTTTGGCATTAAATGACCTACAAAGGTTGATATGCCATTAAACAAAGAAACCTCGCCTAACCGAACCCAATAATTCAAGAGGAGAAATCCAAGTGATGTAATAGTAGGTAAAATGCTGGACTGCGGCCTCGAGGTGAGTTTGAACTCGAGTCAGGTTATTATGCCCACTTTCGGTATGAATCCTCTTATCCACATCACCAATGACTTAAATCGTATCATTGCTGTTCTTCTACAGTGATGGCTTTGACATTAAATAACCCACGAAGAGTGATATGTCCTTAAACAAAAAAAAACCTTTGGTTCGTTCGGGAATATCTAATTATCCATAATTACCAATCCCTCCACTCGGCCAGGATATAACACAAGGTCAATTTTTAAGCGGAGTTTAACAGGTTTGAATTCAGAGTTTTTCTTCTCCTAGATGAGTTGCCTCACCAAGGCTGAAGAATCCAGTCTGCCCTACTATTTGCCTATAGCTGGAGGGAGAATAATTGGATTCATACCTTTCCCAAGGGTATTAGTGCTATGTTAAATGCCATCAGTCTCGTCCAGGATTTGAACTCGTGTCGCCGTGTCCATTTCCTACGACGATAACCATTACACCACAGGCAAAAATATATGATTATCTATCAACGACAGTATATATTGATATATCAAAACAGTTTGGTGTTTTTTCTTTTGTTGATGGCAGATCAACCTTCGTAGACAATTTGATGCCAAATCCACGATTGTAGAAGAATGGTGGTTGCACTTTTTAACTGATAACTTTCTCAAATGCATGAGTTCAAAATTGAACGTAATAGCGCGACTTAAGTTCGAACTCACTAAGAAAAATATTGCAGTCCAGCACGTTAAACACTACGTTACGGGGACTAGCCCAACTCCTGAAACATATCAGGATAGATAGATAAATTGGAGCATATATATATATATATATATATATATATATATATATATATATATATATTAAGGTTTATAAACTAGAATTTTATTACAAGACGGACAATTATTTTCCGTCTGATGATTGTGGTGATACGCGAAACTGGTACCGAGAGGAATATCACAATATTTTAATTTTAATGTCTCTCTCTCTCTCTCTCTCTCTCTCTCTCTCTCTCTAAATATATATGTGTGTGTATGTGTTTGTGCGGGTGTGTGTGTGTGTTTGTGTGTGTGTGTATACATGAAACAGAGAGATCTACATTTATAGATATGGACAAATATAGATAGATATATAATCAATGAAAGAGACAGGGTGGAGGTTGCAGGGAAAAGAAAACGAACAAGGAAGAATGGAGCAATTTTCAGAAAAAATGGCAAAGTGGAAAGAAAGATATACAGTGAGATGAATGAAAAAAATTTAGATAGATATATAGTCAACGAGATCGGTGAAAAAGTTTTGATAGATATATAGTCAATGAGAGAGGCAGGTGGAGGTTACAATGAAAAGAAAACGAACAAGGAAGAACAGAGAAATTTTCAGAAAAAATGGTAGAGAAGTGGAAAGAAAGATATACAGTGAGATCGGTGAAAAAAGACAAGAAAAAAAAATTAATCATACCAGTAAAAAGTAAAGAAATTAACAATAATGAAGGATGTCAGAAGAGAATGAAACCTAATGACGTAGCTATATTTTCCCGTAAGAAACGTACGCCATTTTATATTTATTTGTTTATTTTTTTAAATAACGGACAGTATAAAGAAAAACTGAATTTCTGAGACTGCAAACAGAAAGTGAAGACGCAAGTTGAATAGGGTAAAAATGGAGTACTTTTATCCTCCCAACTCATCAGTTAGTTGTCGATGTCTATATTTCTTTAAATAAAATAAATGAATAAACAAAAAATAAACAAAACAGTTCTGTTAAAATAGTATAAAATAAAACGAGATAGTATTTAGTATAAGTTGACTTTGCAAACATTTTCATGGTTATATTTGGAGGACTACCAAACAATAAACTATATTCATGCAATTTCCCCAAGTCAAGAGATCATTTATGTTGGCTTGTTTGACAAACCGACTTCGTCCAAGTCTCGGGCAAGATACCATCTAATTTGCTTTTATTTATTCTCTTGGTCATGACTGAATACATGCATACAATTGAAACGCTTATTTATTGGCTTTCGCTTATATATATATATATATATATATATATATATATATATATATATATACACCATTATTTATTGGCTTTCGTGTATATATATACCCCTTATTTATTGGCTTTTGTGTATATTTATATATATACACGAAAGCCAATAAATAAGGGGTATATATATACATATATATATATATATATATATACACCCTTATTTATTGGCTTTCGTGTATATAAATATATATATATAAAAGTAAGTGTAAATTTGGCGACCGTAGTCGAGGGCGACAAGAAGGCTCCCTTTTCAATAGCTACTACACTGAGGTGTAGGGGAGGGCGGTACTTCTTTCCCGGGATTGCTCCACTTTACCCTCGATATGTACCTTATATTGCTGAGTGTTAAGCGAGGAGGTATCAAGTACCATTTTTAAAGTCTTTGCTATGATGTGACCTTGGATTGAATACAGGTCTCCCGGACCGTTGGCGAACACTCTATCCACTAGACCAATGAACCGATATATATATATATATATATATACCCTTATTTATTGGCTTTCGTTTATATATCTATATATATATGCCCATATATATATATATATATATATATCCTTATTTATTGGCTTTCGTATATATATATATATATATATCAAGTAGATAATGACTGAATAAGTGCTCAATAAACAGCTATTTAATACACAGTATACTTGCATAACAAAATATAGATTTTTGTTTAAAAACCAGAAATTTAGAAGTAGTATTCCATTTCCATTAAAAAATGTATTTCGCTTAATTTAAGCTCGTCCGATGGAATTCTATCGGACGAGCTTTTAATATGCGAAATAAATTCTTTATCGAAATGGAACATTATTTTTGAATTTCTTGTTTTTTATATATATAGGAAAGCCTATAAATACGGTTATTTTATAGGAAAATAAATCTTTAAAAAAATGTTCGATGAGTGTAAACTCTGAATTGTTTTGAATTTGTATTAAAGCATGAATTATTCTAATTTCACAGAAATATTTACTTTGGATCTCTTCAAAACCGTATTCAATCAAACAGTGTTCCAAGCTGGAACAGTGTCCTATCATGAAGTTTTTGGCGGCTGAGAAGTGAAAACTATGCGAAAATTACCGAAGAATATGTGATGTGTACGGAGAAGCATGTTTTAATTTTAAAATGTTTAAAGATGATCTAAACATGAGTTTGTCAGTACTAGTCTATGTCAAAAAGACAGTTTGTGAAGTGAAAACACACTGACTCTACAGTAAAAACAAAAAAAAAAAAACAAAAAAAAAACGATCGGGCGCAGCAATCAGTAAAGAAGGTCATACTAACAATCTTCTGGAACATGCAGGACCATTTACCATTGAGTTCCTTAAAAAAAGGTGTAACTGTAAACAGTACTTCTTATTGCCTATGCGTAAAGTAAAATTCACCTTATCTGTTGACCATTATATATATATATATATATAAGTCCGTTCCCCGGATGGAAACACAGACTACTTCGACATTGTAGCAGGTGTAAAGAGACATAAGCCCCATACTTCTTTATCATCTGTCTAAACTACGTGCTGAGAACATCTATTGATTTATTGTAAGAAAACGGTTTCAACCTAATAAAGGAAAAAAACTGAAGGTACCCCGTGCAAACAATTATCGACGCCGACTACGCCGATGATATAGCGCTTCTGGCAAATGCACTCCCCTAAGCCGAAACCTTACTACATAGTCTGGAATGAGCAGCTTGTATGCCTAGGCCTCCATATCAACGCACAAAAGACGGAATATATGTGCTTTAATCAAAGAGGCAACATCTCCACACTAAACGGTATCACTCTGAAACTAGTTGACAAATTCACCTACCTCGGAAGCAGTATCTTATCAACCGAGACAGACATCAACACGTGACTGGCAAAGGCCTGGACAGCTATCGATGGGCTATCTGTCATATGGAAGTAAGAGCTGACCGATAAAATAAAACGCAGTTTTTTCAAAGCAGCGGTCGTGTCAATACAGCTATATGGATCCACTACATGGACGCTAACTAAACGAATGGAGAAAAAAGCTTGACGGCAATTACACAAGAATGCTGCGAGCAGTATCGAACAAGTCCTGGAAGCAGCACCCCACAAAGCAGCAGCTGTATGGCCACCTACCACCCCTCACGAGAAATATTCAAGTTAGACGAACCAGACATGTGGGACACTGCTGGAGAATTAGGGACGAACTCACAAGTGACATACTCCTATGGAACCCTCCACATGGACGAGCAAAGGCAGGACGACTAGCTAGAACCTATATACAACAGCTCTGTGCAGATACGGGAAGTAACCCTGAAGACTTGCCAGAAGCAAAGGACTATAGGGAGGGGTGGCGTGAAAGAGCCAAGGATATCCCTGCTGATGGCATGACGTGATGATGATATATATATATATATATATATATATATGATATGCGTATATATGATAGAAATATGAGGAAAGTTAGATAAATCTAATACTTAAAACCGGTTTAAAGGCGTGATATTTCGTTTTTTTTTTTTATTACCGGACCATTTGTATAATGGTTAGAGTGTTCACCAGTGGCCCGGATACCGGGGTTCAATCCCTGTCGAATCATAACAAAGACCAAAATATGGTACTTGATCCCTCATTGCTTTACACAGCATTATAAGGTATGGATCAAGGGTAAAGTGTAGCAACCTAAGAGAAGGAGTAGCGCCCTCCCCAGCCCCTCAGAGTTGTAGCTATTGAAAAGGGAGCCTTCGAGTCACCCTCGAATACTGCCGCCAACCTTTTACTTCTTTCATTTTAAAGAATTTTTTCAAACTGAAAAAAAAAACTTTAAAATGAAATAAATTGAAACAAACTTTTAAAATGAAATAAAAGAACGAAATATCGCGCCTCTAAACCGGTTTTAAATGTTTGATTTATCCAACTTTCCACATATTTCTATCCTATTGTCAGATTCACGACAATCTATCATTTCAATATATATATATATATAAAGTAACATAGTTACATCACTGTCCTTTACAATTCTATAGTCTAAGTTTCGTTTGTAGTTAGAATAATCTTCAGACTTCTATTCAGAGTGATTCAAAAAGAATATTATCACTCTTTTGAGAATACCTTTATGATATTATTTCACCACCCTTGTCGAAATAGTCTTGCAATCTCCCACAGGTGTTTAAAAAATGCTAATATGATTAACGGATTATCTTTATTGGAAAAACAGAATTGATATTACGGAAGCCACTAGGGGAAGACTCCAATAATGTGTTGACAGGGTGAATGAACAGCCAGAGACTTTAAAATCATTATATCAAAAAGGAACTCCCATAGAAATGTTAACATTTTTTTAAACACCCTCTTTATATATATGTAACTTTCAGGAAGAAAAAACAAGGTTTTCACAATCTCATTAGCATGTTTCATTTGATGTATAGCATCATCCGAATGAAAGAAATTATTATCCAAAACAGACCTACATTAAAGAGGGTGATGCCTGATAACTCCTGTAGAACGTTTGAAACCTTTATAATATTTCAATTTTTAATCGAAATATTTTCATTGGCTCGTCCTCGTGGTGTAATGGTTAAATCGCTGGACTGCGGAATCGTAGTACGCGAGTTCGTACTCCAGTCGCGCTATTACGTTCACTTTCGGGCAAATACCCTTGGGAAAGGTATGAACCCCCTTATCCTCCCAGCTATGGGTTAAACAGTACCACTACTGTTCTTCGACTCAACGCTCAGGATCGTTAGTTCGATCGGGTAACTACTGCTGATCCTCTATAAGAGTGGCTTCTATAGAAGAGAATAAAACAGCCATCGAAAGATAACCATGACCAACACTCAAACCACATACACAAACCGCATCGCTCTTCGAACGGGTAAAAAAGGGGCGCGTCCTGCTGAGGTTGGAGCCCTGGCCTCAGTGTTCGAAAAATCAGCTACAGAGCTCAAACGACTAAAACTACTAAAATGCAAACAAACACTACAAATAGCGACATTTAACGTAAGAACCTGAAATAGAATAGGACAACAACCAGAGCTAATCGCATCGGCCGTAGAACATAAGATAGACATAATGTGCATACAAGAACACAGATACACGCACACCGAAGATATCAAATATCACGAAACTGGCAATGGATGGTCGCTCGCCACTGTATCAGCATGGAAAAGCTCTGTCAACACCGCAGTAGGAGGGGTAGGATTGCTTATAGGACCTAGAGCATTAAAAACGCTAAATAGCATAGAGAAAATACATCCTAGGATGATGGCAGCTACTTTTAACGGCAACCCCAGAGTAACAATCATCTCCTGCTACAGCCCTACCAATGTTAGTGAAGAAACCGAACTAGTCACCTTCTACGATGAGTTATCCTCATTAGTGCGTAGCATCCCGAAACACAACATGTTAGTCATTGGCGGAGATATGAATGCCCAAATCGGGAAAAACGGAAACAAAAAATACAGCCTCCACAACACGTCAAATAGGAATGGGCAACATCTAACAGATTTCATGATTGAAAATAGATTAGCAGGCCTCAATACAAACTACCAAAAAAGGAAGGGCAAACTATGGACATACATGTACGCGAACAATAGTAAAGCACAGATAGACTACGTCCTTATAAACAAGAAATGGAAAAATAGTGCAATGAATTGCGCGGCATACTCATCTTTCGAGGGTGTGTCCTCCGATCACCGAATAGTCACGGCGAAAATACGGTTAAGCCTACGAAAAAACGCCAAACGAACAGCGACCACCAAACACTATGACTGGGCCATTTTGAACAACAGAGATATGAGATAAATACGTATTAGAATTAAGAAACAGATTCAAAACACTACAAGAGAAGACGGAAAAAAGTACACCAAATGACGAATATGAAAATTTCGTCAATGTGCACCTGGAGACAGCAGCAAAATGTATTCCAACAAAACTCAAAACTAAATATAGAGTTCCATGGGAAACTTTAGAGGTGAGAGAAAAACGTGCACTAGTGAAAACAGCCTCCAAAAACTATCGAAAAAACCCAACAAACACAAATGCCCGAAAACTAAAAACGGCATAATATCAATTAGCAGGCATATATATAAAGGAACAGACAGAATACATTCAAAATCAGATAGATAAGATTAGAGACTCGGTGGAAGATAGACAATCTAGGATAGCCTGGCAAACAATAAACGAAGTGAGTAGAAGAAAGAACACGGCCAAAGCAAAACTGAAAGCAGCAAACCAACAAGAAAGAATAAAACTGTGGAAACAGCACTTCGAAAACCTACTAGGAAACCCACCGAAAATAACACATGAACCAATCACCAGAATAATTAGTAAACAATTAGACATTAAACTAGGACCGTTCACACAAGAAGAACTCGACTCGGTTCTAAGAAAAATTAAAAATAGGAAAGCTGCAGGGCTGGACGAGATTCCCCCAGGAGTATGGAAGACCAGACAATTCGACGACATACTGCTCCGACACTGCAACGCAGTATATAATCAAAATCCGATTGATAGATGGATGAACGGATGCATCCCCCCTTCCCTAAAAAGGGGGACCTCGGATTAGCCAAAAACTACCGAGGCATAACACTTACATCCATAGCAGCCAAAATCTACAATGCCCTACTACGAAACCGCATAGAACCCAAAATCGACAACATACTTAGGAAAAACCAAAATGGCTTCCGAAGAAATAGATCCACGACCTCACAAATATTAACCATCCGTAGAATCCTTGAAGGTGTACGGGCAAAAAACCTACAAGCGACATCAATATTTGTCGACCTTACCAAGGTCTTCGATTCCATTCACAGTGGAAAGATGGAACAAATCCTACTAGCGTACGGCATACCTAAAGAAACCGTAGCAGCAATAACGATTCTCTATAGAAACACCAAAGTAAAAGTACGACCACCAGATGGAGACACAGAATACTTTGACATTGTAGCAGGAGTACTACAAGGGGACACGCTGGCTCCGTACCTCTTTATCATTTGTCTAGATTACGTACTTAGAACATCGATCGACAAAATCAGAGAGAATGGCTTCGAGCTGACAAAGAAAAGAAGCAGAAGGTACCCCACAAAAACAATTACCGACGCCGACTACGCCGATGATATAGCGATACTGGCAAATACACCCGACCAAGCCGAAACACTACTGCATAGTCTGGAACGAGCAGCCGCAGACATAGGTCTCTATATCAATGCACACAAAACGGAATATATGTGCTATAATCAAACGGGGGACATCTCCACTCTAGAAGGAACCCCTCTTAAACTAGTAGACAAATTCTCTTACCTAGGAAGCAGCGTCGCATCAACCGAAAAGGACATCGACACGAGGTTAACGAAAGCATGGACAGCTATTAATAGGCTATCGATTATATGGAAATCAGACCTTACCGATAAAATGAAACGCAGTTTCTTCCAGGCAGCGGTCACATCGATACTGCTATATGGATGCACTACATGGACTCTAACAAAACGGCTGGAGAAGAAGCTAGACAGCAATTACACAAGAATGCTGCGAGCAATCTTGAACAAGTCATGGTGGAACACCCCACAAGACACCAACTGTACGGCCACCTGCCTCCTATCACGAAAACTATTCAAGTTAGACGAGCCAGACATGCAGGACACTGCTGGAGAAGCAGGGACTAACTCATACGTGATGTACTCTTATGGACCCCCACGCATGGCCGTGCAAAAGCAGGACGACCAGCACGAACATACATTCAGCAACTATGTAAGGATACAGGATGTTATCCTGAGGACCAGCCTAGGGCGACGAACGATAGGGAAAAGTGGCGAGAAAGGGTCAGGGATATCCGTGCTACCAGGACGACATGATGATGATGATAATGATGATTCCTCATTCTATTAGTATTAATTTGGTTAGTGAAGGAGTCCCCGTTGCAGAGAGGTTAACTTGCTGGACAACGACATCATTGTTCGATCTCCAGCCACGCTATTACATTCACTTTCAGACTAATACTCTGGGGAAAGGTTTGAAGCCCCTTATCCTCTCCAGCTGGGGGTGTCCTCGTTGCGAAAGGTTTTAGCGACGGACTGCAAAACTCCAGTTGTGCTATTACGTTCACTTTCGGACAAATACATTTGCGAAATGTATGAACCTCCTTAGTCTCCCAACTATGTGTTAAATAGTTACACTACTGTTCTTCTTGAAGGGTGGGTGCGGTATTAAATAACTTACAAAGGGTGATATGCCATTAAAACAAAGAAACCAAGGAACCTATCCAACTAGGGGTACTTGTAACACTACTGTTCTTCTACAAGGTTTTGGCATTAAATAGCCCACGAAGGTTGATATGCCATTAAACAAGGGAACAGACCAAACTAAACCTAATTTGGTGAAACAAGGTGATATATTGTAAAAAGCCAGACGTAAGTTGACAGCAGGGAAAGCGCTTGCGATACATTGTGATCATTTTAAACTGTTTCATATTCGTCTATAGTTTTAGTTTTTATTTTACTCCTTTTCGAGTTTTTCACACCAGCGTTAGCTGATAGTTTCTCACTGAAGATTGAGTGACAGCAAATCTCTTCAAGTCTCTAGGACTCTTTTCACTATTTTAGTCGATCTTAACAATGCTGTAGTTTGGATAGTCTCCTCTCGCCCACTTATTTTCAAGTCCTCTATTTTTTTTACCTATCCTTTGGTGACAGTACCAAGAGCATCAAATACAACTGATATAACCATTACTTTGACGTCCCATAGTTTTTTTCAGTTCCCTGCAAGTTCGAAGTAGTTATCCTTCTTTTCGCTTTCTTTCAATTTAACTCTGTAGTCAGCCGGAACAGCATAGTCCACAATTCTGCAAGTTCTCTTTTTTGTTGTTGATTATTATAAGGTCTGGTCGTCTAAATGAGATTAGGTAATCGTTTGCGTCTCAAAATCCCAGAGTACTTTGTGCGTCTCATTCTCCTGGACCGATTCTGGGTTATGCATATACTATTTCTTCATATGGTCAAATTTCAATTGCACAGTTCCTCGTAGATCACCTTGCCCGCCCAGTCGTGTTATACTCTTTCTGAGCTAAATTGCTGCGCTCGGTTATTATATGATTGATCGTCTCGTAACCTACATCTGCTATTTTGTTGTGTCTAATCTATTCTTGCTTTGATAAGGTTAGTCCTTACGGCGTTGTTTTATGCAGCAACTAGAAGAGATCCAGTTTCTCTCTCTCAAGATTTTCCTTTCTCAGTTACGTAAAAGTTTTCCCGTTGGAGATGTCGCTTGTTAGTCGCTTAAAGCGTCTGTTGAGTTGTTTTTCTTCCCACTTTTGTTTTTTGGTGATTTCCGTTCTGGTGATCCTCGTGTCGTTAGTGTTGTTTCTGTTGACTCGGATCAGTCTTCCTCCCTGCTTTTCGATGTGTTGTTTAACATTTCTTTCTATCTTCAGTCCTTGGCGAGACGAGGAGAGAGACACAAATCATAAAAGCCTATACTAACCCCACAGACACGCACGGCGCATCTTGTGGTGTCTAAGATCTCAACTCATCTTTGCCGGTCGAGACCCAAACTGATATGCTTTGATCAGATCCGAAAAAGCCAACCTCGCACTTCAACGGTCTAACCTCAACTACACGTCTTTTCAAAATCCTCAAATTCTCAGGACTATCTCTTCTGGGTACGACGTCAACCACCCACTCAATTCACTCCAACGGCTGTCCAGCCCCATTTCCTGTCTGGGGATTTATTATGACTGGTGGTTGTTGTAAGACTAGAATCTGACTATGCACCTGAACTAAGGGACACCGAGTAGTTCAAAGCCTTACCAAAATAAATCATATTATAAAAATAACGAAAAATGATCAATTTTAAAAAATCCTTACATTAATTATATAACATATGTAGACTTCGAGTCATTATTATTATTATTATTTCTTAAATGTACTACCGTAAAATCGTGGCTTGGGATGTTACGGTGTTTTAACACATCATAACGTGTGTTATTTATTTTCAGATTCTCTTCATTGTTCCGTTTTCCTTAGGTTTCTTGAAATAGTAACAAACAAGAGCGTTTTTTGAGGTGGGGGGGGAACAATCAGTTAGTAACAGGCAGAGAAGAAGAAACTACTTAAATACTGGGTAACCCAGTCGGCTGAGACTGTAGAATACACCGACTGAATCTCTGCAGAGGTGCAAGACACCCCCTCCTCACCAATGAATGTCCTTGATATGGCATTAAACTATCTGATGGCGAGGCTCCGGCAAAGCTGAAGCTTTGGGGAATATAGAGTACCCCTTCATTTCCATTACTCCCATATCCACACTGACCCGGAGAAGTAGCACCTGATAGTTTCTTATCTATGGTCAAATAGAATTGTCTGACATTTAAAATGAGAGCAAACAAGTGCTTTATCGTAAATTAAATTGTTTGAAATAGAACTGTTGGATCATTTAACCATGTGTAAACAAATGACCGATATTTGATTAAATTGTTAGTGATACATAACAATACTATAAAACATTTAACTGTATGCAAACGAATATTATTGCATAGAATAATTAGTGTTACTTAGCAATAATTGAAACCATTGAACTGTGTGCCAAAAATAAGCACACTCTTGTTTCAAAATGTTATCAACGAAATGTGTTTACAAATCTTATATAAGCCATATATACATATAATAAATGAGGATTTGGCATTCAATAACCCACAAGGGTTGGTGAGTCATAAAATCAAACCAAAACAAACCAATGATCGAGGCTTGCGAAACAGGGGCTACGATCTATCAAATAGAAGAATATTTCATCGGCTCTAGAATACCACTTCATATCAATCAGTTTTAGAGGGGTTGGCCTCACCGTTAACAAAGTGAGTGGTATTTTTGCTGTGACCACGTGCCTAATATTTTTCTATTTCCGATTTATACTCATCGACATTTCTTTATCAACACGAGATTTCGTCGTGACCCAGCAACACCAGAGGCTTTTTAAAACTTTTTTTTAACTTAATAAAATTCAATAAGTTCGCATTTCTTTCTCTTACATAACCTGAAAAAATACAGCTTCCAATTTCATCTTGTCGACAATATTCTATTTAAATCAGCCCTCTTCCAGTATTATTATCTTTTCTTCTTTTTATTGTTGAATCACAATGTATTCAATTATTTTACTATTTATTTGCCCATGTTCAGTTTCCTTTTTGCTCAGTCGGTTGCGGCTGTAAAATACATCGACCTCGGCTGACACCACCCCAAAGAATGTTCTAGGTATGACACTAAAAAAGCCGATGGTGAGGTTCCAGTAATGCTGGAGTTTATGGAATGTGGAGTGCCTCTTCATTGTCATTGCTCCCAAGTCAACCCTGGCACCAAGTTGGTTGCACCTGATAGAGTCCTGTCTATGGGTCAAATCGAACTAAACTGGGTACCAATGATCAACTGAATTGCTCGAAATATAACTATTTTTGACATTGAAACTATACTTACAGTAAATTGAATTGTTTGAAAATTAACTATGTGTAAATAGAATCTATACGTATACTAAACTGAATTGTTTGAATTATAACAGTTTGACTGAACTGAATAGCTTGAAATAGAAATGTTTTTGAGAATAGAACTGTGTACTCAGGCTAAATTGATTTGTTTTAAATAGAGCTAATTATTCGTATAAAAATGGATTTGGCATTAAATAACCCTCAAAGGTTGATATGTCATAAAACCTAAACAACTAACCAAAAAATCAGTTTCCTTGACTCTAATAAATACGAAATTCTCTCTTCATAAAAAAGAGTAACAAATAGAGAAAATTATATAATATCCAGTCTGCATTTCTGACCTGTAACTGCAGGCTCTAAGATACGTCTAGTCTCCCTCTACAGTTGAGTAGTACTCACCATCCAATGAGTGTCCTGGGCATGACACTAAACCTTATCTGACAGAGATGTTCGAAGTATGAAGTACCTCTTTATTGCCATTACTCCCAGGTCAACTCTGAAATCGACTCGTAATATCCAATCAATGTGGGAGCAGTCCTCAAGTCGTAATGGCTAAAGTGCCCCACTGCAGCTCTGAGGTAAGTGAGTTCAAACAAATACCTTTGGTAAGGCATGAACTTCCATATCCTAACCGAGATATGGGTTAAATAGTATCACTTCTACCAGAATGATTTCATCATTAAATAACCGATGAATATCTATTTGCCATTAAACAATCATTTGCCAAGGATTATAATTATTATGATGATTATTGTCATTATTATCATTTGTGTTGTATCGTTTTAAGGAAAAGATACACAGTGAAACAGAGTTAATCATTTATAAACTCAAGTGGTACAGTCCGACAAGTAATATAAGTCTCGCGCTGTTGGTGTTACGTCCGAAGTTGGTCTACAACTGACCGACTTCTTTTAGAGCTGTCTGTCTCTGCTTCTTTTTCTGCTTCTGTGTGCTTCAGGAACAAGGCGTCTTTTATACTTTCGCGATACCGGAGGTCACGTGGTACGAGCCACTGTACAACAATTTGAAACCATACAGGCGTGTGCAAATCATTTATATTACATAGGAATAGAATTGCTAATATCAAATAGCAATTCTTGAAACCATTTAGTTGAATGGAAACAAATGATTAGCATTTAGTAGAAGTATTAGTGTTAGATAGGAATACTTGAAACCATTTAACAGTGTATAAACAAAAGAACTCAAACATTTCGTTTAAAAATAAAGTTATTAACAAACTATTCGCTTACAAATCATATATATATATATATATATATATACCGTAAAACACCAATCATCCAACCAGTCTGCGTTTATGAAATACGCAGATGAGTGAAAGGGTGTTCTGTGAGGACTATGTAGCTATTTACTGAGCTTTAGTATCATGCACTCAGTCCTCCCATTGCTTTACATATATATATATATATATATATATATACGTACATGTATATAAATATAAGTAAAGTTGACGACAGTAGTCGAGGGTGACCCGAAGGCTCCCTTTTCGATAGCTACTATACCACGGTGTAGGGGGGGGCGCTACTCCTTTCCCTGGGTTGCTCCACTTTACTCTTGAAACGTACCTTATAATGCTGAGTGTTAAGCAAGGAGGTATCAAGTACCACTTTTTGAGTCTTTGGTATGACTCGACCTGAGATTGGACCCCGTTCTCCCGGTACATTGGCGAACACTCTACCACTAAGCCAATACACATAACAAATTCCTGCGCTTTCGCTAAGAGGGACGATAATTTTAGGGTAAGATATCCGTAAAGTCGCTCGGATTACAATCCCAGCTTGAAGCTTCTCACGTGTCAAGCAACACTGAAGAGCTGTGATATAACAAAACAGTCCGTGGATGATATATATATATATATATATATACTAAACCCCTCCGTACAAGCAACATGCAACTGAAAGTTATTTCTTAAGCGGAGTTTAATTGGTTGGAATTCAGGGTTTTCCTTCTTCTAGAATTGTTACCATACCAAGTTTGAAGATACTTGTCTGCCGTCCTATTTAGGCTTAACTGGAAGAGGGTGAATAAGTCAATTCAAACTTTTCCAAAGGGAATT